>CAMXCT020001458.1:187500-197500 GCA_947184155.2 Cladocopium goreaui | reverse complement strand
CGTGCACTTCACCCAAGTCCTTGCGTCAACAAATTTCCTGGTTTCACCAGTAAGTTTTACGGTAAAAATATGATGGTTTTACCATCAAAAATAACTTAATGGGATATCAATATGCATTAAATCCCAGTAATAATACATGAAATCCAATAAAAAATATGGTAGATCGATATAGATCGACAGGTTTTACCATCAAAAATTGGAAGATGAATGGGATTTGATGCAAATAAATGGGGATTTCGCCAGCAATGGTGACCCTGCAATGATAGCTTTAGATTCGCCCCTTAAGAAACCCTTACTATTGAAGGGGGGCATCTTTGGGGGTTAAATTCCTATGAAACAAGGCCTGATCCAAGGTTGGTTTGACTGAAAATCTTGGCAAAACCCAAATCTTGTCATTGAAAATCTCACTTTCCCCATAGATTTTCCGATTTCTGGACCAACCCAGAAATAAGAGTCCCATCAGATGGTGCTTCGCGTAGCTGAAAGATCATGAAAGATCCCCACTAGCCAATTCTTGAGTTGACTATCACCAAACCCCTTCCCTCATATAGAACACACCCAATATCAACCATGGTTTCATAGTGGATTTACACCTATGACTGGGACCAAAAAGAACGGGGGTCTGAAAAATATTGGGTCAACGGATGCTGATCCCTTGAACTGATCCAAAAATTGGAGAAACAGGGAAAGAACAAACATATATATATATATGTATAGCATCTAAAATCATATGTGTATATATATATATATATTGGAAGCAAGTAGGTGAGATTCGGTTTTAACAAAAACTTATTCTATACCTTACATTCGCTTCCACAATACATATGGAGTCATGGGGGTACCTCCAAATCATCCATTTATAAATGAATTTTCCATGAAATAAACCATCCAGCTATTGGGGTACCACCATGTATGGAAACCCCCATATGTAACCACCATCAACCACTATTAACCATGATTAAACACTATTAACCATGATTAAATTAAACAATATTAACCATGATTAAGCACTATTAACCATGATTAAACACGATTAACCATGATTAAACACTATTAACCATGATTAAACACTATTAACCATGATTAAACACTATTAACCACTACTAACCATATCTCATCCCAAAATCATGAACTCGTTCTGGTCGAGTAGCAGAGACCAGGCGCGTCTGCTCGATGTTTTTAAAGGTCGTCTTCAGCGTCTCACCTAATGACGATTCCTACCCCCCCCTCTCAACGTTTAAGGTAAGAAAAATCATGGAGGAAATATCATCAAGAATTCTATGGTTATAAAATGTTATAAATCAATAATGAAACATCATCTAAAAATGGAGTATCTATTCAATTTATGGTAAATTTATATATTTTAAACACAACCCCAAATTAGGGAGGAAACAGCATCTATAACATCCTGGAAGCACGTTTCTCTCTTTTTTGGAACCCTAGCAACCCAAGTCATAGATGGAAAAGCAGCTGGAAATTATATGAAACTATTAAGTAAGTATCATCTGTCACATCCTGGAAACATGATGTATGATGACTAACCCATGAAACTTGGGGTTGGAGGTTGAGATATTTTCATATCTGGGGACAAACACTGGAGGGGATATCCAACCATAGCACAGGACCCAAGAATCGCCGCCATGAAATCCCCCGATGGCCCGCTTGGATCAATGGCTTCGATGCGGCAAAAAACCACTTGTGGAGATGGTCAGTGCCCGAAAACCTGGCTAGTTCATGTACCGGAAAAAGTCCATGAAGCCCACATCTAAACCTTCCAGAACCTCCGGAGATGTTTTTTTCTGATGATCCAACGAGCAAGGACATGCTTGGGGTAAATGAGTGATACCTTAAATTTATATATGGAATATCCCCAGATACATATGGGTTATATGTGGGGTATATATGGGTTATATATGGCTTTATGTGGCTTATGAACCACCAAACCTATCTGATGCTGCCCAGACACGCAGGGTGCTGTAGACCAGGCCCATGAACCCGGTCACAATGGCCGGGATCAGAAAGGTGTTGTGGGCGATGCTGCGGAAACATAAGGCGCCTGGTCAAACGTCGAAGCATCAGCGGTTTCGTTGAGAATTCAGAGGGATGGGCCATATCCGGCCTGGTAAACTAACACTTTGCTATGGAAAACAACCATTTGTTAATAGGTAAATCAACGAAGTCAATGGGCCATTTTCAACTGCTATCAGATCGAAACTTGGAATAATACTCATGTTTATCCATGTTTTAAATAGTGATTCAGTTGTCCGCAATGACAACTCCTTCCTCTGGTTTCAGCGATGATACTCCCCACTGAAGCAGCGATGCAGTGAATCCCATCCCAGTCCTAATCCAAGATGTTCGCTCGGTTCCAAAAAAAAGCCCTTCGTTTTCCCCATCAACACCATCAACATCAACATATCCATGATAGAAGTAGCCTCTGGTAAACTAACAGTTTGCTATGAAAAATATCACCATCTTTGATATAGGTAAATCAAGGGTGTCTGTCCCCCATGACTCAGTCGACATTCCCTCCATCCCCGTCCCCATCCCATCTCCAGCCTACAATGCAGCCCCCCAGAAAGAAGACGTACAAGGGAACCAAGACCTCGACGTCGGACCCGCTGATGACAGGATTCTGAGCATCCCAGGTCAGGATGAAGATTTCCATGGGATGACATGGGCAGAGTCCAGTTGACTCATACACCAACCAATCAGTTACGTATATATATATACATATATATATATTATGTATATTTTATATATATATTATGTATGTTTTATATATATGTATATATATAACTGTATAAATATGTACTGTATATATATACATATATATATATACACATATATATGTATATATATACATATAGATACAGTGTATATATATACAGTGTATATATTTATACATATATATATACATATATATATATATGTGTGTACATATACATGTGTATATATACTTGCATGATTTCTACATACAATCAATATGTACCTACATAGATATACATACGTACATCTTATACCAAGTCAGACTATCATCCAACTACATCCTATCGCATTCCTACTGCACTGTCCAAATTCATCCGGATGTCAACGACGATCATAAACTCCTTGGCCTTGCCGCCAGGTTGCCAGCAACTTCCGCTTGTCCACATGCAGTTCTGCTTCATCCAGCAGCTGCATACCTGCAGATCTGCGCACCCTACCTGGTGGTTCATCCTACTTGGTAGAGAGGTGAGTTCACCCACAAATGGATTAAGCCTACCTATCCCACTAACAAACCCAGGGATGTAACCTACTTGCAATTCGCGGGATGGAGGATTCGATCTTCTCGGCCAAGCATCATTTGTGGTCAGGATTTGCCCAGAATGGGTGAGCTGAACATCACAACTTCCAGCCATTGGTACCAGCCCCAAAACAACAAACTGCATATGCCCACACAATGGGATGATTTCTCAGCCATAATTGTTGCAAAAATATCTCCTTTCTTGGCAAATTCACAAGTCTTGTTGCTTCAATCCTCGGTCGTTTTCCCAACAACTGGGGGATATTCTATGTATAAATGGCTTACCCTCTGGCAATGTAAAACAGCGAAAACGGGCTATTGAGTTCGTTGATTTTCCCAATCAAAATGGTGATTTCCATAGCTATGTCGGCTATGTCACTTTTTCTGGGGATGATATGCTTGGTAGCCACAGGGGATGCACACCCTACTTGGAGGATCATCCAATCGGAAGTGGTGAACGGAACTCTGGTTAGTAAATCCCCGATTCGTGGATTATCCAATTTATCACTGAAACTGGTGGTGAATGATGTTTAATGATGGTTAATGATGGTTACATAATGGTTAATTATCTGGTTAATTATATCTGGTTGGTGGTTTTTCGCCACCCCTCTGAAAAATGATGGACTTCGTCAGTTGGGATGATGACATTTCCAATATGATGGGAAAAATAATCCAAATGTTCCAAACCACAAACCAGTATATCTATTTTTATCAGCCGACATAGAAATTCAACATGATTCAACCAGCCAAAATTCAACATAAATGGGTGAACTAAGCCCCGCTAGGTTCACCACTTACACGCCGTGGAATGATCCTCTGCCGCGCCTGATCCTTCCTTGTGGCAGAAGCGTCGCACCAGCAGAATCGCCGCACGCCCGGCGGTAGAACCGATGTCCGTAATGCATCCGGTGACGTGTGTCGTACGAACCTCACATTTGGCGACTTGGGTGAGGTTTGGTTTATCCAGATCTATGTTTGATGATTAGCAGCTACAATTGATTGTAACAAATCTATATAATTGATTAATCATCAATCATCTAATCCAGATCTATGATTAACAAGATGATTGATCGTCAATTGTGGGTTGGTCAAACTCTATATTTGATGATTAACACCTGACACTTGATGATTAACAAAATCTATATTTGATGATTAACAATACCTACAATTGATGATTAGCAAGACCTATGCCTATGATGTCAAAAATCTTTTCTTGGGAAGTCCCAGGTATTTTGAGGCAAAGATGTTTGACGATGGTGGTATGTATATAGGGACGCATCGGTCTACGTGTATACATGTGTATGAAATATATGTATATATACATGAATACAGGTTTGCACACGCAAAAGACACAAATCCAAGTTGGTGACTTAAACAAAACTACAGCCCCCGCAACTTGCCTTATTCAAATTGACTCAAAGACAGGGAGTGACTTCAACAACCAGAAGATGGGTGCTCCCTAGGTATATCAAGATGTGTTATGGTATGTGCTGTGTATCCCATAGGTATCTGGGAACTCTTATATTCACGTACTGGCATCAAACAAACCATTGGCTCAGCCCTAGGCTCTCTTCCATGCAGTGTCAAACACCTATCGGACAATCCCCAAAACACTGTGATGATTGGTTAAACGGTATTCCTAGTTCATGACAGTATGATAGTATCGTGATTATGTGTATATATATACGTATATATATATATATGTGTATGTATACCGTACATATCCCATTCTATCCCAATCATATCCTCATTACATCCCCATAAAATCCATAAAATGCTTATCATGATCCATCAACATCCATCAACCATATATGCCATATATGTTCCTATGGTGTTCATGTCTTTGTCGGGAAGCTCTTTCGATCTCTTTCGCAGGTGAAAAATGTCCATTAAATCCCAGTGTGATAACAATCAGCCGACCATCAATTCATCAACCGATCCCTACATGTTTGATATTTAAAATGATTGAATTCCCAGGAGAAAAATAGCTAAGAGCTGTCCGACCATATGTCAAATCATATAGCTGTGCAACAAAGGACTAAGCACCACGTTTCTAAGGACTAATGGTTCATCTAGTTCACCAAGTTAAGCCATAAATCATCATTGCCATGGGTGAAATCTGAAATCATGAACATCAAATCACAAAGGTTAAACCAACTTAACACCAAAAATATCTAAAGAGGGTGACATCTTCATTTAAAAAGTCATGAATTCATCTGGGTAAATTATAATAATTCACTAACCTGAATAGTTAGGCCATTTGGGGATGATTTCCCGTATATAAACCATGATTTCCAGGCTTCGGTCGCAGTGAGGTCATCAACCAATCCCCATATCATTTAATCGTTCCAGCGAGGCACGACGGCACCGAAGTGCATGGTACACATGGCGTTCTGCAAGCCAGAGGCCATTGCTGCCCAGTAGGGTGCTGCCTGCGCATCCGATGGCCATGGCCATGGCGAAACGGTCATGGGAGGTGGAGGTTGTGGTGGACCGACCAAAGGGGGGCCCGGAAAATCAGCGATTTTAACCAAAGCGAGTAACCCGAACGAAGATCCAAAAAACGTTTGAATGGATAAAGAAAAAACGAATGATGGTGAGTTTTGGTTACTAATCCTTGCACTTACTTTATTTTTGGGTATCAAATTTCTGAACCCTTGGTGAACACCGGTGGTGTGGGGCCCTCCCAATGAAGGGAGCCGGCCAGAGGTCGAGAAATTGAGACGGAGAAGATACCTGTGACATCCTGTGACCTTTGGTGCTGTTCTTCAAAGCAGTCCCAAATGCTCAAAATGCTTTGAAGACATGGGATGGATGACCATAAACCATTGATCCAATGTTTAGTCCAATTGTTGATCATTAATCCCATGAAACACACAACTTCACAGACCTTTGACTCAGTGGCTGCCAATCAATCAACGTCCGGAAGAAAATCTCATGAATTGGATGCTTATCAACTTATCAGATACTTACAGTAGATAATCTTAGATATGTATAGATATGTTAGATACCCCTGGCACCAATATGCTTTAATTGAACAAGTCGACCCCATCGTAAATGTTGCTAGATATCTTTTGACCAAAAATTGGATGCGCACCAGGTTGATGGCTTACACCCAAAAACTCTCACCTCATGGATTAAATCCAACTATAGGGATCTCAACCATTAACTGTAACTGTGGTATTTCATATGTATGGTCTAAACATGTACTGGATTGTGGTCATCCATCCTGGGAATACATGGAAAATGGCTACATGGTGATCAACGGAAAATGGGAATGACCATCCCATCCCACCGACAAATCATGGTCATTTTGACCAAGTTTTGACCATTTTGCACATATGGAGCTTTCCTAAGTATCCTAAGTCATAGGGGGTACCCTCTGGTAATGACTAACATAGCTATTGAAAATGACCATAGAAATAGTTGATTTTCCCATGAAAAATTAGGGTGGATTTTCCAGTTCGCTATGTAAACGTTTACCAGGCCGGGTACCCCTAGATAATCCATTTTATGATTGGATTTTCCATAAAATGATTGGATTTTCCTATCATCCATTATCCCTAGATGATCCATAAAGCAACCAGCTCTTGGGGATCTCCTCTTTATGGAAACCTCCAGGTGGTTACTCAGCTCGCCTGGTGATCCGGATCAAAGTAGCAGACCAGCAGCAGGACACCTGGCGACTCCCACCATGATACCGGGGTCAAAGGATGGGATTACGACAATAACAGGATACCCTCTGGTAAACTAACATAACTATGGAAAATCCACCCATTTTTCATGGGAAAGTTCACTAGAAAAATGAGTGGATTTTCCAGTTCGTTATGTAAACGTTTACCAGAGGGTAACATTTTTGGATTTGACCATCAACAAGAGGGATTGTAATAGGGATAATGGATGATAATTTGATGATAATTTGATGATTCATCAACAATGGGAGTATTCTCCATCTGCCATCCTTCCCCGCACTCCGCCCAGGCTACTTTCGGCGATCAGGGCAGTGCCATAGAGCCCCTTGCCACCAATGTGCACCCTGCGACACGTCACCGACAGCTGTGGGACACACTCCCAGCAAACGGTACAGCAAAAATCTGCAGTTAGTGAGCAAGGTGAAATAAACATCACCATTCATATGAGTCTGAAAACAGGGTACCTGCTAAAAATCATCATTTTCCCTATGAAAATTGCCATTCCCCATTTTCACACCCAAGTCCCATATCACGTTAGTTATACATCCCCATTCTCTCAAATGATTTCCCGTGTTTCCTAGTTAAATCATGTCAAATCTCACAGGGTTAAACCATGAAACCTAACCCCCCCGGCCCAGACATCAGCCCAGCAGCTGAGTCTTGGGGATAATGAGGCCACACAAGAAGGACCCGAAGCAAAAGGAGGTCACACACAATCCCAGTTGTACGGCCTGGCTGAAATGGTGCATGAATTCCATGAAATTCATGGGGAATTCACTAGCAAATTATGCTGAGACAATGGGAGATATATGGAGATATAATCAGCTTGATATGAGCTGGGTGTGGATGATAATGGGCTATTACCCCCAACTAACCTTTATAATCATTACAATAGGGAAAATGTAGGAAATGGGAAATGATGATTGGTTCGCCAGTGGATTTGGGCATAGCCTATTTTCAAACAAAGCCTATTATTGTATGTTCATGTATGTTCAATGTCCCACAAAATTGGGGATACGCTTCAAACCCACTGCATCAGCATTCCCATCTTTCTCGCTTGTCGCAGTCGGTCATCCCACCTAGAAAAACGACAAATTTATCGTGGTCGCAAAGAATGGAACAAATGTTGGTAACAGTTGATCTCATCCAAAAGGTGATTTCTACGGTTATGGCCATGGCTATTAGTTTTAACTGATTATTTCAATGGGATTATATATATATACACATTCCATAAATGGGGCTATAAGTTATAAGTGCTTCTTTAACTTATAACTAGTATTTTGGGCCATAACTGCCATAACTGTAATCTGAACTTCAACTCACCCTGTGGCGTTTTTTTTTGCGCGCCTTGTTGTAGTCGATCTGTTCGTTCATGTCATGTCCGATGTACATCCCCATCTTGGCCGTGTTGCCTGGTGAAAAATCATCCCCCATGATGTGAATTTGACCCTAAGACGACTCAAACATGAATTGTATGGGGTTTCATGATGGTTAATGATGGTTAATGATGGTTAATAATCACTGGTTGGTGAAAATTAAGAATTTTCCCCAGAATTTATATGTAATTTACGAAGTCTGTTCACGCAGACAGGCCTCAAGTTGGGCCCGGCCTGTGACATGCGTGGTGGTCACGCTGAAGGACAGAATGGAGGCTCAGCGCGGACGAGAGTGATCTAGATGGTGGACCCAATGGGGTTTACGGGTTTGGGCTATCCTTCATTTTTGGGGCCCGCCCAAGACTTGTCCAACTTAGGAGATTGGCCTAGAGAAACACCTCTGGGGTTTCTTCACTCATGTGAGTGTCAAAAACCCATTGGAAAGCCAATACTGTAATCATTAGTCATGGGTAAATCCATATTGGATTATTGGATTTACCCATGTTAAACCATAATAATATGGATTTACCCATGATAATAAATGGATAATCCAATTAAATAATGGATTACCTATATTGGTTGTGGTAAATCCAATCATAAACCATCCCATGGACTCACCCTGTCGGGGGTCGCGAGCTGAGGCCCCGCGTGCATGGACCGAACCATTGCGGGCCCAAATGGCCAGTACTGCAGTGGTTGGCATACGTTGCCACTACATTCTGGATGTTTTTTCCGAATTGTAGGTGGCAAAAACCAGTTGATGCTAAATTCTTCATCTCTCCACGAAATTTGTGGCTTCATCTCAAATTAGGACTATTAAAATTAAAACCCATTCATGATCCCATGTGAACATATTCGGGTACGGATGAAAATAGGGCAAATACATGTACAGTAAAATGTTTGGCAAATAAGGCCAATACCCAAAAATTCCCAATGTGGTTTCAATTGGGACCTCAAAATAAAGCCACAAAAACAAGCAAAGTAAAAGTTCAAGGGAGCAAATATGTACCGAACTGATTTCTAGCGGAGGGATGGTTCCCCATTTTTTCAACCCTGCCGTTTGGCTATCTCAAGATCTGCCGGAAAGGCACCCTTTCTCCATCCCCATGGTGAAATTCCCGCATTTTTGGTGGTGAACCATGGGACAACCCAGGGCCATTGGGGCCAGAGGGGCCAACGTCTATGATGCCAGCCATCATCGCCAGGACGTTTCCAAAGATCAACATGTACCACTGAGGGCGTTTGAAGCTGGCCTGATCGCGCCGAGGTTAGGAATCATAGGTGGTTATATGTTATTTATGTTTCTTGTTCTGTTATTTTCATGTTTATCTGTATTCTTTTCGATTTGTTTATCTATCTATCTACCTACCTACCTACCTATCTATCTATCTATCTATTTACTTATTTACGATTCTATATATAGTTGTGTGTATGTACATATACATGTACTTGTTTATCTAAACAAGTATAAGTACATATTTTGGAGCGTGCCCCATATCTAATTTATAAGTGGATCATAAGTTGTGAACCATCACATAGTGGAGTTTAAGCATGCAGAATGAGATTTACCAAACCAAACAAGGGGGGCAGAGAACCCAAAAACAAAATCAAACCGGATTCAAAGGTCCCAACATGTCCCAACGATT
>CAMXCT020001458.1:0-182500 GCA_947184155.2 Cladocopium goreaui | reverse complement strand
CCCAGCCTGGTTTATCAACTAACTCCGCCCCTGCACTGGCGCAGCGCGGAGGTTTCCACCCAGCGGCAGGCTTTGGTGACGCTGTGCGGGCTCGGGCATGGCGGGTGCCGGCGGCACCTGCCTTGAGACGGGGCCCACGACGGAGAGGCGGAGATGGTGATGAAATTGGTGGATATTGTGGGATATTGTGGGATATACCCTCTGGTAAACATACAAAAAGCTATTGAACATGTTGATTTAGAGTTGATTTACCTATTAAAAATGGTGATGTTCCAGTTCGTTATGTAAACGTTTACCAGGCCGGGTACCTATTGGGAAACCTCAACATGGCTGCTTAGCATCGTGATGGGATTGATGGGCCTGTTTGAGATCGGGATCATCATCCCAAAAACAAAAAAGCCACTTGTGGTTGTTCAAACTTCTGGTATCACAAGTTCCATAGTCCCATTAATCTTTGCCACAATCATTCTAGTTGCCATATCTCAATGAGGAAATACATAGATGGATGGATCTGGATAATTTACGATAATGCACCAACCTGAAATAGTTCATTGTTCTTGTTTTTACATTGATCGTTGAACCTTATCAAGATTCTGTGGATTATAATGTAATCCGTCTAATCAAATCCCAAGTCTTCAGGAGACGGTTCTCCTGTCCTTGTAGGGCTGGATAGATCGAGAAATATCTTCGCCCCAAACCCAAAGCTCGGCCAAGCGTCAAATGAGTGCTGGGCCAGGGAGCAGCGACATAGACCTGATGAAAAGATAATTATAGATTCTAATTATGATAATCTATAATCATAATCTATAGTTGATGATCATATTCTAACACATAAAATATATATATATACATCATATTCACCAAATCCACAAATGGAATATCCAAAAAGATCATCCAAATATATGTGTTGTCCATTTCAAAGTGGTCCATCTTTTTCCATGTCAGTCTCGTTACGGTCCCTGCCTGCGATGATTGTGGGGACCCTGGTGCTGCCAGCACCACCGGCTGCGGTGGCACCACGGGCTGCATGGGCTGCAAGGCCATGGCGGCCACTATATGAGAGCTGCGATGTATACGCAGGCTACGAGCGAAAGTGCAGGCTGTTTGGGTATGACCAAAGCTGTTGTGAGCTTCAAACATGAGTAGAAATTGAAGTATGTTGTGAAAATCCAATAAGTGACTTTGGCTGTAAGAGTGTTTAAGTTACCAACAAGCTCTTTCCCTCAAAAAAAACTGCTGGGGTGTAAAGTTTTTAACCCTCGGAAGCTGCCTTTCAGCCGTGAAGTTTCGCATCCAGTCCAGCTGTTGATTTCGCGTAATGGCTGTGGGTGAAGTCCAGTGCAATGGATAAACTCAACCTGGGTTTTCTGAAACCTGGGGTGCAAACTGTGGTACCAATGGACCTACAGAATTGGTCGTACATTGAACCACCAATTTTGAGGGTCAATAATTTTGACCCATACAAGTTGATCGAGACAGAGGGGCTGTCCGTTTTGAATTATGTAGAAGTGTCACTATTTCAAGGCCTTCCCAAGAATCATAAACTGGAGTTGTATCAATCATGGGCAAGCATGACCGTTTCGAACTTGTGGGGAACAGTAGCGAGGAGCCTGTATCTCCAATTCTGGAAGCTTGATATCCAACAACTCAACACTCGAACAACCCATTCAAATCTCAGACAAAAATCCTAAAGATCTCTACGAGACTCTTCTGTGGATGGTTGCGAAATCTTGCACCACCAAAAGGATGGTTGAAACCCTATGTAATCCTATGTATATATATATAATGGGATTTTAGTGTTGTTTACCACCCATCAACTGGTGCAGGATTCCGCAACCATCCATTGTTTGACAAAAAAAGTGCCGGGCCCAAAAGAATAATGCTTCGCTTTTTGATCTTTTTGTCTCCCGTTGATGAGCTGTCGAGTTCCTTCCCATTCCTCCCGGGCCCTTCCGTCCTCGCCCCCTGAGCCGTGGCTGTGGATACACCCCGACTGGTATAGCAAAAATGATCCGCAATGGTGTGACTGGGAGAGCTTATTATTGTACCACATCAATTCATGATGTAAAAGAACTGGCTGGAACTTGGAGGTATGTGGATATTACCACGGTGACTGAACCGTTTCGAAACTTTGTGGGTCCCGGTACCAGTCCCCCGCAGACAAGATGTAGAAGCCCACCATGAATCAGTTCGTACAAAACTAAGGTACACCATATCACCCCATGGATTAAGACCTCATTTTGCCTATGAACAATTGTGGGGTATATACCCACCTGTGGGGCTCAAACAAGTCTGCTGCCCACAGAATCCTGCTGATGAGTCATGAGAATCACAGAGAATCACGATCCTCAGCCCATTCTGGTGGATACCAAGATTTGATGCACATCATACACAAATCCATTACTCATGTACCCTCTGGTAATTTAATGTAGCTATTGGAAATGGCCATAGAAATAGTTAATTACTGTTTTTTAAAATGGTGATTTTCTATAGCTATGTCAGCTATGTTAGTTGATGTTAATTGACCAGAGGGTAAATTGAATCGGCAATTCATCTTCTATCCAAGTCGATGGACGTATCTCGATAGATCCAAATCCTGCCCGTGACGGAGAAGGCGCACATGTCTCTGAAAGAAATGATACCTTTGGGTAAAAGGGTTCGGGTTCCCACCATATTGCATTCAAATTTTTATATGTTGCGCCCCATGCTTGGCTTGCTTGCCAGGGAGTTTACCTGATTGAATGAGTCACCAATTTGACGGCCCCCCGATCGCCGATGCCTGCGCGTCACTTCGCCGCGCCCTTTGCGATGGGCCGCTGTTGCCTAGCAAGGCAACAGGTTGGCAGAACATCAGCTGCCAAAAAACTGGGAGTCTTTTGATGAACTACAGTGAATTTGGGATCATCATCCCACTTTCGCAGGATGAACATCGCCAACAAACACCGCCAACAAAACGCTCCCAAGCGCCACCTTCAACTGGACCCAGCATGTTGTCAGACTCTCCCTCAAGGAGTGCTGGCACCTTGGAGGAACAGAAGTCCCAAAAGGATGGGATATGATGGGGTACTGGTCACTTCACCCATGGAATCCCCTAGGGGGTTCACACCAAAATAGCTTGGATTTATGGATGTTCATCCCCCAAGATTGTGGTATAATTAATGGGTTCAAATGATATACTCAGATTCAAAATGAAGAAGTCCTTGATTTGAGAATTGAGATATTGCTTTCTAGGATAATCCTGAGCCACTGTACTTGGGACTACCTTCGTACCTCCGCTGTAACTCAGTCAATGTCTGTTTCCCACATCCAAAAAGCGGGCTTTTCTCAATCCCTGCATCGACCATGATCTGAACACTATCTGCATGAGAAGATCCTACTTTTTTGAGCCAGCTAAACTTCCAGTAGATTCGTCAATGACTATGGCTGATGTGATTCGCTAATGACTACCAGGAGATTCCCGGGGAGTACGAAACTTACCGATTGCTTGGGTCCCAGGCGTCCCTCATTCGCGACGGAACCCCAGCAGATCTGGGAAAACCTTAGACCAACGGCAGTGCTTCATCCAACTGAGTTGTAAACCCCAGTGAAATAAGTAGAAACCTACTACATGAGCCACCAAGTAACCGTGATATACCATGATTATCATTTGTAAGCCACTTGTCAAGACGATAAACCCAAGCAATAAGGGCCTTGTGAAGCAGGATTTCTGTCCAAATGAGTGCTGCACTTCCTGCAAAACCCAAGCAAAACACATCGACATTTCCAACAAGTGAAGCATGTCATCACCAGAGTAACCAAACAAATATCTTGGAGTCATGCAATCATATGGGTTTGTCTGAAAATGTTGGGTATATTCCCAATGAAATAGCCATTTAATAGGGATAATGATCAGCAAAACCATTGGGTAAAAAGGGGTTTAGCCTATTTTCAGACACACCCATATGGCTAGATTCGCCTCACCGGCATCATGACATTGGTCCGCTCTGGGCCTCCGGCTTTCTATTTGTACATCCTTCGGAACCTCGGCTTCCTGCCACCGCTCATTGGCGGAGCCACATCCCTGATGTTCAGAAAAAAATGTATCACTACTTTAGCAGTTTCTACCTTTTCCGGTTGACTGCAAACGAATTCCAGGATGCCATCAACTCCCCCCTAGCTGGGTTGGCTTATAACTTGGTTCACTCGAGTTTATAGAGGAAGTAACTATAGGAACTAGTAACTATTGCTGATAGGGGTTTTACACCAACTTAGCTATCTAAGGGGTCCCACCTTGTAGAGACGTACATGGGAAAACCGTCTCTTTTCCATCGTCTTCCAGCCCACTTTCTATGCTTTACTCCCAAAGGTGTATGGTTATATCATAAGACTTTTCAAAATCTCACCATGGGAGGAAGTGGGTTTTCTTTACTACAGAAACAAACCATCTAAAATACAAAGATGGTGTCAGACTCTAGGAGTTTTCTAACGTGTATCCGAAGGCCGTTGCTCTCGGACCCGCGACCCCTGGGACCTCTCTCATTCGGGATGGCATGGCTGAGGCCTTCAGGAAACCTGGGTAATCAAATGTGGCTGGAAAGTCCCCTATGTGTTTTTTTTTGGGGGGGGAAGTCAAGTATAAATCTTCTAAAATCCACCGTAATCATCATTTGAACGATTTGAATGGCCATTTTGGGTAGCAGGGCCCCAATTTCAGACCGCCGAATTCACCTTTTATTATTCCGGGGGTTGGTATTATCTCAAAACGTTGCCAAAGTAAATGTAAAACAACAAAACAGGTGGTTTCAAGCCTCAAAAATATGAAAGTCAACTGGGGATCAAAAACAAACCTTTGAAAGGACCGGCCGTTTTCATTCGTTTTTTCTCGATTCTATCCGATTCTATCCCAACTCTTATTGGTGAAATCCATACTTTCCTGACACCTCTCCAGGTGGATATGACCAACCGTTTTCAAGCCATCTTTGACAGTTAAAACCTCATCTGCCGCATTTCATGGTTGCAGTTTTGGGTGTACACCCCTTGACAAACTTACATAACAGTTTTCAAACGGCGAAATCCCTATTGATTATCAATTGGCGAAGTCCCTATTTTTGATGGTTGTAGATCCCAGAAATTGCGCGGTGTACAATTTGATCCATTAAACTAAAGTCCCAAATTGGATATAGTTAGCTATATATCCCATTCTACCAATTAGTTGATTACATCCCATTGAAAAAAAACAAATGAACCATCAAGGAAAAATAAGCATCCATGGGAACTTTTGATATTAAGTCCGGTGAATTATCTATAAATATAATAATACATACATATATAATATACTACAGCCATTACATCATACCAATGGATATTTGGAGGTGTCCTAAATCATCCAGCCATTGGGGATCCCTGTTCAGAATCCTCCATTTCCATAGGAACTTCTCAGATTGGTAGCTTAAGTCCCAATATCTATGATATACAGTATATTTAAAAAAATGTCCCATAGGATCAATATTATACATATAGAGATATATATGTATATATCATCAATAATATATATATAGTATATCGGTAACTACATTTAAATATACGGATTTTTAAATATACGAACAGGTATTTTAGACTACCTCCGGGAAGGTTTTCCTTGGCCCGCCCAACCATTTAAACATACGGAATCCAATTCATTTAAAGATACTGCAACTACATTTAAATATACGAACTGGTATTTCATACTACCTTCGGGGCCTTGCGGTCTGGCCCGCCCTCCACATATTTAAATGTCGTTACTATATATAATATTAGATAGATAGATAGATAGATAGATAGATAGATAGATTAGATAGATTAGATTAGATAGATTAGATTAGATAGATTAGATTTTAGATAGATTAGATAGATTAGATTAGAAGATTAGATATAGATTAGATAGATTAGATAGATTAGATAGATTAGATAGATTAGAAGATTAGATAGATTAGATAGATTAGATAGATTAGATAGATTAGATAGATTAGATAGATTAGATAGATTAGATAGATTAGATAGATAGATAGATAGATTAGATAGATAGATAGATAGATAGATAGATAGATAGATAGATAGATAGATAGATAGATAGATAGATAGATAGATAGATAGATAGATAGATAGATAGATAGATAGATAGATAGATAGATAGATAGATTAGATAGATAGATTAGTAGATAGATAGATAGATTAGATAGATAGATAGATAGATAGATAGATAGATAGATAGATAGATAGATAGATAGATAGATAGATAGATAGATAGATTAGATAGATTAGATAGATTAGATAGATTAGATAGATAGATAGATAGATTAGATAGATTAGATAGATTAGATTAGATTCTAGATAGATAGATAATAGATAGATAGATTAGATAGATTAGATAGATTAGATAGATTAGATAGATAGATAGATAGATTAGATAGATTAGATAGATTAGATAGTTTAGATAGATTAGATAGATTAGATAGATTAGCTAGATTAGCTAGATTAGCTAGATTAGCTAGATAGATAGATAGATAGATTAGATAGATTAGATAGATTAGATAGATTAGATAGATTAGCTAGATATAGATAGATAGATAGATAGATAGATTAGATAGATTAGATAGATTATAGATTATAGATTATAGATAGATAGATAGATAGATAGATTAGATAGATTAGATAGATTAGATAGATTAGATAGATTAGATAGATTAGATAGATTAGATAGATTAGATAGATTAGATAGATTAGATAGATTAGATAGATTAGCTAGATTAGCTAGATTAGCTAGATAGATAGATAGATAGATAGATTAGATAGATTAGATAGATTAGATAGATTAGCTAGATTAGCTAGATTAGCTAGATAGATAGATAGATAGATAGATTAGATAGATTAGATAGATTAGCTAGATTAGCTAGATTAGCTAGATAGATAGATAGATAGATAGATTAGATAGATTAGATAGATTAGCTAGATTAGCTAGATTAGCTAGATAGATAGATAGATAGATAGATTAGATAGATTAGATAGATTAGATAGATTAGCTAGATTAGCTAGATTAGCTAGATAGATAGATAGATAGATAGATTAGATAGATTAGATAGATTAGCTAGATTAGCTAGATTAGCTAGATAGATAGATAGATAGATTAGATAGATTAGCTAGATTAGCTAGATTAGCTAGATAGATAGATAGATAGATAGATTAGATAGATTAGATAGATTAGATAGATTAGATAGATTAGATAGATTAGATAGATTAGCTAGATTAGCTAGATTAGCTAGATAGATAGATAGATAGATTAGATAGATTAGATAGATTAGATAGGTTAGCTAGATAGATAGATAGATAGGTGTCCTAAATCATCCAGCCATTGGGGATCCCTGTTCAGAATCCTCCAGTTCCATAGGAATTTCTCTTAGATTGGTAGCTTAAGTTCCATTATCTATGATATACAGTATATATATAAAAATGACCCATAGGATCAATATTATATCATATATACATATATATATATATATATCATCAATAATATATATATATAGTATGTGTATATATATATATAGATAGAGAGATAGATAGATATATCCTACTGATGATCACTATACTATTGCCATTATATCATACCCATAGGATCTCCATAGACACCTGGATCATCTTCCTGGGCCCCGACTCGCGACCTGGTCATCGCCCCCCTCCTCCGCACCCGCGTCCGCAGCGCCGTCGGGGGCCGGGACGGCCGGGACGTCGGGGGCTGCCTGCGGTTTCGACGCCCGGAGCTTGGAAAATCGTGGTTTTCCATCAATGGATCCCCGAAATGGGTGGTTTGTAACGGAAGATCCCCAATGAAAATGGATGATTTCGGGGTACCCCTCCATTGATTGAAACCTCCATATTGGGAAATCTGAGAGTTTTGCATGATATTATGTATATGCCATATGAAATTTAACGCATTTCATGGGATTTGATATTAGTACCATGAAATTTATGGATGTCATTTGATTGGATATGAGATTTTGCCATGAAGAGTATGGATTTCAGGGGATTACAATGGTAGATCATGATTAGTCAATGGATTTTTACCAACAAACATAAGGGGGGGTCCAGCAAAAAATAGGGAAGCAATAGTAAATGAGATACTAATGGAAATTGTAGCATCCCAGGAGTAAGTAGGTAATAGCTCCTGTGTTTTTTGGAATATCCCCAGCTCGAACCAGTGGGCTGCACATGGGTTACTAACCAGTTCACATCTGGGATGCACATAAAAACATGAAGATCAACATGTCCGGCTGGAAAATCTGCCTTCGAATCATCTCCGGTGTTTTCCCGCTAACAAAGATTATTTCAACCGCTTCCTGTGGATTCCAAAGATGATGTCCCAAAATCAGAATGCTATTCAAAATGGGATTTTTCAGTCATTGGGCAGTCAAGTGACCCCACCCGGATGGTACCAACTTTCCATAACTGGCTGCCTGGTGCTCATCCTCTTGAGGAGACCCACTTTCTACCGGCACCTCTCTACTCGACCTGGGCGTGAAAACGACTGCGAAAAGGTCGACCTGGTGGCAAAAAGTGGGGTGTTCACCACGAAAATTCGTCATTAAATGATCTTAAATGGGAGAATTCATCATCAAAAATGTTGATTTCATGGGATTTTTGATCCAGTCCAAGTCGCTGAGCTTCAGGTGAAACCTCATCCTCCATGGCATCAGGACTCATGTCTCTTTTTTTTTAAACCTCTACGGAATTGCTGAGATGAGTTGATGTCCTTTGCAAAGGTATAGATTGCTGTTTTTGGGGCAAGGAAAGAAATGGCCTGGCAATCATTTTTCAAATTTCCTACGGCCATGAGGCCGTTCTTCACCGTGTGTCATCTGTGCTGACGACTGTGGCAAGATGTTTGAGGTCTCCAAGAAAGGGGTATAGCTAGTATAGCTGCCATTAGTCATCAATGTGGGGGACATTCCTGACAAGTTCGGTCAACAAAACTTCTGGGCCGACCAATGAGTGAAACCGTTTGAAGCCTGAGCCAAAGAGCACAGGAGTTGGTGGTCAATGGAGCGGTTCCCCATTGTGGTTCCTTATCTCCTCTAGAGTGACAACCTATTTATGGATTATTTACCTATGAAAAATGCTGATTTTCTATAGCTGTGTCAGTTTACTGGAGGGTAATCATGTAGGTACTCCTGTTTCCCAGGTGCGTCACCCTGCCGATAGCTACGATCTCAGGAGCCTCTTACGGCACATTCCCATCTGGCAAATCTGGGATCGCTTGAACGAAGCTTGAAATTAGAAACCAGCTCTGGTGGGTATCAAACAATATCAAGTTGATTTATCTCGTTTCAAAGGAGTGGTTTGAGTCACATTCCAGGTTGAGCAGATATCTGCTGGAAATTCCCTCCACACCGGCAAACAGCTTGCAAACAGGATGAAGTTGTCCGCAAAGTTGGAAACCCTTGAAGAATCTAACCAAAATCATGAACTTATCCTTATCTATTTTTTGATGACATCCAACATCTGAATCTATACACAGTCACGATGATAGTGGCAGCATTGAAGGCCGCTCCCAAGCCTGCAGGTTTCACCAACGAAATTTCGATCTGAAACGACTAGTGAATATACCTGTCTGCTTGTCCAAACCTGAAGGAATGTGCATTTAAGTAACTTTACACATGTTTATTTATATATATATACAGATATATCATAGCCATCAAGGCCACATCGGCACCCTTCCTGTCCCATTGAATTGCACCGGGCCCCCATCCCCAAAATCAAAAAAGAGCCTTCTGCGAAAGAAGCATGGCCTCCCGTTCTGAGACGGTCTCAGAACGTCTGGATGGACGTTGCCAGGATCAACTCCCTACCGAAAACGTTGGCAAACTTTCCAAGAACCAAGTCTGAGATGGAGCCACTACACTGGTGGGGTCCTGTTTTTGATCCATAGCCATATGGCAGTGTGTCAAAACCTTGTACCCCTGGTGAACATCAAAATAGCTGGTAAATGGATGTTCATCCCCCTAAAAATGGTATTAATAGGTATATTGATCCATAGCCATATGTCGGACAAACCATTTTGGCCACTCCTTGCATCGATCCTGTGCCGCCCAAACTCCCATGCCGCAGCTCATGGCAGGTCGTCATGTTGGAAGGTATATCCCCATTAGATACAAAGTGGTGCCCCCCCAGTGATAAGTTGCTTGATAAACCCCATTGACTATAGGTATATCATGGTATATCTGCCATAAACATCCATAAACTCAAGTTATGTTACTTTTAAATTTTATAAACCAACTTCGTTAAGGAACTGGGGCACTAGACCAACTTACTTAAGGAACTGGGGCACCATACCCAGTATCTCATCATTCGCCCCGTCCCATGGTTTTCCCTGGAGGTTCCGCCGCACCTGGAGGTTCCGCCGCACACGTGGCCAAGGACAAGGTCCACGTTCCGCTCCACCTGGCGGCCGCTTGCGCAGAAAACGTAGCAGGGACTGGGCAGAAGTTCGTCAGAAATGAGGGGATGATCATAATGATAGCATCATATTAAAATAGCATACAATAATTATCATTATTATAGTGGAATGGTAATTATAGTGATATAGTTAATTATATAAATATAATCAGTCCCAGATTGCGGATGTTCTTTCCCCGGCAAACATTGGGGGATCAAATCATTGATGTGGAAAATGGTGTTGCTGGCAGATGCATGAATAACGATCATGGCTTAACTATCATGGTTGACCAACCATCTTTGTTTAACCGTCAACAATCAGGATGATGTGGATATGAAGATAGGTTAAGAACTATTGTATAATATGTATGTTATATATATATATGCAGATATAAATAGTGGATACCATTTGACTGGTGGATTTACAGAAGATCTGTATTCGGGATGGGTCTGGCTGACCCAAGGTACCAACAAAGTACCAGCATGTCCCGTTCAAAGCCCTGGGACAAAGCCACATGATGATGGACAAAAATGTCATGTGAAATCCAAAGTGATACAACACGATTCAAATAACTGATCACTTCAATTAGATGCTTTAGAAGTGCTCTTCGAAACATGCGCTTCACCAAACTAAGTGATTTTTTGCCGCACCTGATTCGTTTGGTCGTTTTCAATGCTTCGTTTGGCCATCAGTGAGGTTCACCACCCTGCTGCCCTGCCCTGCTGCCCTGCTGCCCTGCTGCCTCTCCATTCACTGCCCTGCTGGGCACCTTCCGCAGCGACCTGTGGCGACCAACTTTGGTGATATTGTCTGCATCAAGTCATAGGCAAAACGCCCAGAATGGAACAGTTACCATCCTTTGGTTTCCCCAAGGGAAGATGGGGTCGCAACTCACTTTTCTGTTTTTGGAAGATCTGTCGCAGCGTTTCTAGCATCCCAGTGGCAAAACATACCCCCCTTGCCTGCGTTGCGAGAGGCAAAGCATACCTGGAATCGGTGCCAGGCCCAATCCTGGATGGATAAACAACACCACCTCAAGTGCCGAAGTCATGAATTTCTACCTAGATGACATGTTGTTTCAAAGAAGATCATATGGAGGTTTCTTAAAATGGGTGATCCCCAAGTCACCATAGGTTTCAGTACTTAAAAATTGTCTAATTTGGAATGATTTGAGGGTACCCCCACCTTAGGAAATCTCCATATTCTGGCAAGGATAAAGACTCCACTCAAGCGCATAGCCCAAGCTTCATCCTATTCTCAAGATACTTCACAACTGCTTTACAAGCTCCAGAGAACTTTATCATACTTGGGTATGGATCAATATACCTATCAATACCATTTTTTGGGGGGATGAACATCCATTTACCAGCTATTTTGATGTTCACCAGGGGTACAAGGTTTTGACACACTGCCACTTGGTTACTTTATCCATCTATCATCTCCCGGGCACCTCTCATCTAAACCCAAACATCACACCCATCCGCTGTCCCGCCTGGTCAGCAAGGTCCAAACGGGTGTCAGTCCCATGCACCGCTCGCATTGGGGTCCCTCCCCCGTTCGGTGGCTTTGAGAGTTCGACCTGTTCCCATCATTTTCAGAGCCATCTGGCTTCGCCTATGCATGCCTATGCCAACAATATGTTTCTTCATCGTTCAGGGTACATCCCTTGATTTTTTTGGCTGAACAAGACATGTGTGTCCAAAGTTTGGTTGAGCCCACTCGGGGACGCATCACAACATGAGGCACTTCGTGGCACTGCCGTAAGTTTTCTATTGCATATCGACCAATAAACAGTAGATCGGAATCCTGCAGCCCGAAGATCTAATGGAAAATAATTTTCAATCTTGGGATCTTCGATAACATTCGAATCATCTTCCAAGCAAAATGTCTTTTGCAATCTCCAACTCTTTCAAAACTGAAACCCCCATCCTTTCCTGCATTAAAAACCACCAAGTTTGGGCGTTGAACCATGGCAGTGGGCTCGGCCCCCTACCACGTGGTGCCGGAAGAAGCGATTGAGCTCCTGACGGCGATGGGATGGAAAACTTCACCCGGATGTTTTTTCTGGGTCTTCACAATCCCAAATATAGTATAATATGTTTTGATAAACCATCCATTTGGGAATGGTTATACCATATTTGGGAATGGTATAAAACAATATCATGTGCTATACCACCATATAATATGGTATAATGTGGTTAAAACGAAATATGTTGATTAACAAGATTATTGTGGTATAACAATTATGCTACAATCCATTATAATAATCTTTATTATTGATTGTCAAATATGGTATAATGAGGTTAAAACAATAGTAAACCATCCATTTGGGAATGGTTATACCACCTGTAAAAATGGTGGTTTGGGGGATGGTCCCCCCAAATATGGTATAATATGTTTTGATCCATCTCCATCTAAGCATCAAGCATGGAAGTCTAAGCCACAAAATTGGGAGCCGCATTTTTTATTGACCTGCTAATTTTGGGAGCAGTTGCCCATCAAAGATGATATACCCTTCAATAATCTACATGTTTGGATTGAAGCAGATGAATTTCTGCATAGGCCAATCCCCAGGTCAAAAGTCCAACAAAGCATCATGTGCTATGTCAAGATCCTCATGTTTGGTCAAAAGGGTGAACTATTCCCAGGCGATCTCCGCTGCCTCACCAAAAATACATGGTCTCCCAATAAGATCTATCTACAGGATGGGTTTTTTTTGTGATGTGAATCTGGTTTTTTTTTGAACCATTCGAAGCCCCATTAACATCATTAACTCGCTCGCCATAAACCATGTTTCATTCAGCCACCAACTTTTTCGGGAAGCGTCCCAGGAAATCCGCAGGAAATCCGCACCTCGTCCCACAGCTTGTCCCAAGCATCTTCTTTGATCAGCTCCATGGCTTCATTGGTGGGACCTCACCATTTTCAGCCTGATGGATATAGTAACATAGTATACCCTCTGGTAAAGTAACGTAACGAAAATCACCATGCTATTAATGGGTAAATCCACTATTTCTATGGCCATATTCAATAGCTATGTTAGTTTACCAGAGGGTATGTCTGAACCCTTAAAAAGATCAATAATGTGGTGGTGAGATCCTACCAAAATAGTGGCACGTGTTTTTTTAGCAACCCGAAAACACAAATCATTGAGTGAGATCCTGATCTGGCCTATTCTATCTGATTTTGGGGGTTGATTTACACACAAAGGAACAGCTTTTACGGTAACTTAACCAACAAAAATGTCTGAATGCTCCTGTGAAAAACTCACATGGAAGGCCAAATGAAATGAGACCGTGGGTGATGGTTCTCCACCTAGCCGAACTGATGTTTTTTGAGAATTATCTCACGGTTTGAGGTGTGGATATTGTAAACAAAGAATGGAGACGTTTTGCACAACATCGCCAATCTTGCATCCTCAAACATCGTCTATCTCACACATCCCATTTTTGGTATGATCCTTGATCGAACCTCCGGATTGCAATAGCATTTCCAAGCCTCAAAAACTGGAAAGAATATCTATATGTACAGATGTATATAACATAGTTATATATATATATACACATATGCATTTCTATCTGGTAATTCTATTCGAACTGATGAGCCCATCAACCAGTTCGTCTGCCAGGTCGCAGAAGAGGGTGAAGGGACCTTCCTGAGACAACTCCTGACGCGGGAGGCTACAACCCCAGTTCCGCAACAGCCCAGTCAATATGTGGATTTCCAATGGCAAAATTGGCCTCGGGGAGTTGATAACTCTGATCCATACCCAAGGGTTGCTGTGTACCACCTTTTCAAGCCAGCAAAGTTGAAAGTTACCATAGTTACCTCTGTTTTGGATTGTTTTGGGGAGGGTCACACCATGTGATTCATATAAATCTCTTTGGGCAATTTGGAATATGATACAAGCCAGACTCCCAGAAAGGATGACAAAAGTAGCTTCCCCTTGTTCTGATGATCCCCTTGTTTTCCGTCTGAAACCCAGTCCTGTATCACGCCAGGAGCGGAATCTAATCGTGTGCCTGAAGCGGAGACTATCTCCATGGCTCCAGCAGTTTCTCTTTCCTTGGATCCCGACCAAAGCTTCGCGCAGAGGTCACGCGTTGCACCTGTGGATTGGATTCGCATGGTCTCCTGGTGGCGAAAAATCCAACGTACCCCCAAAGTTTATATGATGTGGGTAACATAAACCACTCATGACTGGGAATGGTAAACATACCACCTATAAAAATGGTGATGACTGGGGGATGGTTTATGACATTGTTTTACCCACATTAAGCCAAACGGAATCGAGGCTCTCGCGAAGCGAATGGAACCAAGGTGTAACTTACCGTGGCTGAGGCCGAAGACGGTCGGAAAGAATAACGTTTGACTTCACGGTGAGATTGTGTTTTCAATATAAAATGATGCCACTTCCCTATTTGAGTGGATTGGTTTATAAAAGAGAAAAACTACGGGAAATTTATTGAGAACGGGTTCTTTGCCTGAAAATTGCGTTTTTCCTAATAATTAAGATGTTCAAAAACTCCAAATTCTTCAACAGTTCAGTCAGTTCTCATCACAGAATCACAACAGGTGAAAGGCCAAAAAAAGGCCTCCGTTGGTGCACTAAAAAGGGCCCCCACGTGGTTCACCACCGTCTTTCTGATCATGCTCTTTTCGGACCAGAACCTGGCCCAAAGTCGCTGGGAGTTTCGGATCTTCGTCACCAAAATCTCAGAGTATAATAGGTATATACAGTATATTTGAAACCGCCAACCAGGTGAAAAAAATATCGTTCAAAGCTTCTTGAGAACTTGAAGGACCGGGAAAATTTGAACAAATTCCACTGCGAAATGAATTCACCCAATCGGCCATGAATCCATCAGAAGAATCCAAATTGAAGCGAATGCACAAAGTTGACTTCTATCAGTCCCGAAAAAAAATTAGAAATGGTTCAACTAATCACTATCTTAGAAGTGGATTTCACTCACTCCATTCTCTCACTGTTGAGGTTGCAATTGGCCAGCTGGCACCAGGCGTGGTTGTTGAACTTGGACCACGGTGAATTGTGGTACCATCCATACCTCAGTGGCTGACGTGGAACCCTGGGTAGGACATACCCCGCAGGTTTGGTTGGCCCCAGCAAGGCGTTAAATATCCTTCATGAAAATGGTTCAACCAGTGCAAAAACAAAAAGAATGTTTCTCTGAAAAAAGGATATACGGCGCAAATTGATAATGCAAAAAATCAGGACCAACCTGCAAATGTCAGGGGGGCGCCTTATTTTCAAGCAAACCTAACAAATCTAGGACATTATCTCGAAAATGAACATGTGCGACCAACTGGTCCTGAGGGCACAACATAATGGGACTCAGTTGGTGCTTCTGCTTTCTGATCTTGTGGAACTTCACCGGACCAACCTAAGGACAGACAAAACCCATCTGATATTGGATGCGCTTTGGTCGTTTTCAGAGCGTCTGTTGGGGGGGAAGTCAAAAACAAGATCGAAACACAGGATCGAAATAGATCCAAATAGACACACCATCTGTTTCCGAAACCATCGTCTGCTTTGTTTGACTGCTTGCAAAAAACAAAATGTTGTTTCTGAAAGATGCCCAATTTGGACACCGTCGAAATGAAAATGTTTTTTTCATCTAGACCGAAAGGCTCAGTGCCCAACACCATCAAAAAGATGTGCTCGCGCACAACGGCTCATGGCACCGAAGCTATTTGCGTCTGTGTGTCAATCCCTGCCATCCGATTGTTCGACTTGAAAATTGTATCCAGCTAAAACCTTTCAAATGGAACACGGTCAAGTTTTCGGGGTTCAAAAGGTGGAGGTTTTGGCGACACCCGAACCAGCCGTCGCAATCTGCAAGATAAACAAGAATAATTGTTCACCAGTTGAGGTTTGCGTACCCATCCAATGTGTGCTTGAGTTTATTCAAACGGTTTTTTTTAACTTAATGTGGCTGCTTGCATCTGTCTGAACTCAGCCCAGCCAAAGTGGCGCTTGGAAAAAATCTTTGTGATACCTAGTCAGCATCAAAAACAATCTGCGCGCCATCGACAGAGGCGGTGTTTTAGGGCGCAAAACTTCATGCATCAATGCAGCCAGCAACAGCTGTGGGCCGATTTCGCGAAAACTTGACACATGAATATTTACTGAGTTGGTTACTTTCGATCATCACCCTAACAGAAAGCAACATTGAGATCATTATCCGAAGAAGGGATTGAAACCTGCTGCGCGCAAGAAATGGAAAGTGTTTGAAAGTACAGTAAACCAAATTTGAAACCTCGAACCGGCATAAACAAAGTGCATGAATAAGAGCCCAATACATTTGCAAATCATTTCACGCACTGGCGAGGAACCGGCATCAGTAGCATAAAACAGCACAAACAATTGCAACCAGCTCCAGCATGTCACTTTGAATCCTCTATTGAATGCAGTCTTGATATCTGTGAAACTTGATTTGTGAAACATGGTGGCTGGAGCGCGATTGCTCCTGCAGCTTGGTGAAGGCGGTGAGTTTGGGACCATGTTCATTATTGTGGTTTCTTTGAAAATCACCCCATGAATCGTAATTGGTTTTTATCCATGGCTACTCCCTTCGCGAGGGTTTTGCATTTTAAAGTGCCTTTAGTTGTTACAACCATTTACTAAGCGGGGCCTCTAGGGTACCAGTTTCATATACTGTTTGGCACTCTAACCTGGCAATGGATAAGGCCAACTGGCTGGTGGTTTCAAACCACTTTTAAAATAAGAGCCGATGAGGATCATCATTACAGGTACGGCTGAAAAACAAAATACAAGAACATGATGAGAAAAAATACTAACAAAACATTGTTTCAATAAAAATGACAGAATAACAATTTAAGCAAGACTATATCAAAGTAGCAATAATAATCTACACTTGAAACCGCCATCCAGCGAAGTTTAGTGGGAGACCCATGCACAAATAGTTAATTCGCCTACTTTGGCTAAGCTGTGCAAGTTGGACTTCGTCGGGATGTGTCATTGAATATGGATCCCTTTCCCTGCTGCCAAAATGCCGTCTCCTGATGATCAAGCTGCAGGTTGAGGTAGAAATTTGGAAAAAAGACAGGTCAAATGCAGAGGTTGATCTCCACTTTCATTGAACCAAGTTTCTTGCATTGTGACAGCTTGTAATAAATTTCAGTGGCCGTGATGTGGTATCTATAGGGTTGTAATAGAGCGAACTCATCAATTGCTGCTGCGGCGGATTTGGCTGCTCAAGTACTTCCATCTTTAGTTGGATCTCCATGTGGACAATTTTTCATCTTTTTCAGGTCACGCAGCCCGTGACACGGCCACTTGCCAGCCCTTGAAAGGGCCTTAGGTACTCTGACAAACATTAGATCTGCAGTGTCGCATCTTTTCACAACTCTCCAGTGCCAGGCAAGGCACACAGCATTGACTGACTGGAGGAGGAGGTCCCATTCCATCGAGAAGACTTGTGGCGAGGCCTGGCCGCATCTTTCATAATTGGATGGGAAAGACTAGAACTGGAATTGCATCAGATTTTGACCTTGGCATTGGCTACATGGCAAGCCCTTGGCCTTTACAGGTTGCAAGACACCTGCGGGACTTTAGCCCACATCCCCTCAGAAACAAGGCGCTTACAATTTACACCCCAAAATCATCCCAGTTGCCTCATGTCCATGTGCATTTCGGCTGCGCAGGCTCGCGCAACACGTGCGGTGCGAGTTTGGCTTGCTCTTGGTCTGCTGCCTTTTAGCTGTAAATTTCCGCGTAAAATGGCTCTCGTGACATGTCCACGTGCATTTCGACTGCACAGGCTCGCACAAAACGTGCGGCTAACTTCTGGTCTGTGGCATTTTACTTGTAAATTTCCGCAGTACATGACTCTTGTGACATGCCCACGTGCATTTCGACTGTGCAGGCTCCGTTTGGTGCGGCTAATTTCTGGTCTGCGGCATTTTTCCTGTAAATTCTTGCATGATATGGCTCGTCCGAGATGTCCAAGTGCATTTCGACTGCGCAGGCTCGCACAGACTATGGGTCGCGGTCTTGGGACCGGTCCTCCTCAACATCATCATCTTCCTCTTCCTCAACATCATCATTCTCCACATCATAATCTTCCTCCCCCTTGACACCATCATCATCAGCATCATCATCTTCCACCTGATCATCCTCAACATCATCATCATCTTCCTCCTCCTTAACATCATCATCATCATCACCATCATCATCATCCTCATCATCGTCGTCATCGTCATCGTCATCGTTATTGTCATCATCATCATCATCACCATCATAATCGTCATCATCATCGTCGTCATCATCATCATCGTCATCCCCCCTGAGGACCTTAACATCATCATCATCATCAACATCATCATCAGCATCATCATCCTCCACCTCATCCTCCGCAACATCACCATCCTGCACCGCATCTTCCGCAGTATTATCAGCCGCGTATTTTTCGACGTGCATGGAGCTACCTACAGATCGAATGATTAAAATATTCAGCCGATCCAGAACTGAGGTTTGCATGGTATCAATGAACGTTTAGTTTGTTTATCAAGACAAATGTTTCTTAGTTCAATAGACTACTGTTTCCTAGACATGGATTTCCACAGCATCAGACTTAGGCAATACACGGAACTCTGCGGAGAACATGTTGTCATGATCGGGAAACAACAGTCCCTAAAGAATAGATTGTCATTTTGCCCGTAAAATCCGTTTTTGTTGGTTGAATACCTGCCCTCATGTTGCTTGAGAAGTTTGCTGTGGATCTATTGGGTCTAGACAAATTAGTTTGGCCATAAACATGTTGGGGGCCAAACTAAAAGCAGGTGCCAAAGTATAGTTTCGTATGCATGATTGGGATTACGAGAGCATCAAACTAGGTAAACGCCAGAACTGAGAGGGAACATGTTGTCATAGTCGGGAAACAACATTTCCTAAAATCCGTACATGTTTGCGTCTTCGATTCAATCCCTCCCCGATCGTCCAGTTTGATTGTATCATATCTGAGGTCGCAGATATTTTCGCAGCTGAAACCGTGATTTTTGTGGCACCAATTCTTTCCCCATGCTGTTTACCAAACGAAACCCTGGTGAAATGTACAATGTACTGGATCTATTCACGACTTGGGGCTATTGAAAGATGAATTTAATATAATGCCAGCTGTATGTGCGTATATATATATATATTTGTGAATCCCATCTCCGGACGATTCAACCACATTGAGCACCAGTTGCGATGTTTTGTATTTTTTGCATCCCTGTGTTCATATGATACAACAGCTGACTTTCCTGAAGTTTGGCGGGCAAATCCCCCCCACAACACTGGAGGTAATGTCCAAATGCGTGGCCAGTTGAAAGAAAACCATTCGTTATCGAAGCCCCCCAAAACCTTCCCACAGACCTTATCCATCCCTGTCATCCGTGTTGCTTTTGGAAAAAACATGAGTTCAAAAACCAGAAAGGCTCTGTTTTTGGGATGATATAAACCATTGCTGTCTGTTGTTCAATTCTTGTTGGTTTATGTCCAATTTTTGTTGGCTGCTCCCTTGTCTGAGCTCGATGCAACCTGTCATCCACAACCTCTCGGCCAAGCGGTCCGAGAGGGAGGGAGCTGAGTTCCCCACCTGGTGCCTGGGATCCCGACCATGCGGTCAGGCAGCCTGCGACACGAGGCAGGCAGAGATGGAAGTGCAAAAGCGTCAGAAAACCATGTGATACGCTGCCCTCCAGCACCTTTGCCTTCAGCACTTTTTCCTTCAAATACTCCGCTTTGCGCTTTGCATTGTGGTCTGCTCGGCGTTGCCTCTGCTTCCGAAACTTCTTTGAAGGTGGGAGCTCTCTGGCCCTCTCCTGTACATGAGGGTCATCCCAAAATTTACAGGCGGCTAACGTCTCTGCCTCTGCCGAGCTACTGCTCACTTCTCCTTGGTACTCCTTTTTCAGCGTGGACTGAAAGTTGCCATCCGGACCCTGGAATGTATGATATTTGCCAAACGGAGGATCACCAGGTTCAGAATAAAGCAAGCGCCTCACTGCAAGCGTTGTGGGTCACAGATTTCCAGAGATTTCCACTACATCCAATACGTTTCAGATATGTTCAGATCATTGACACTTTGAATTTCATGGCGTGGCCCATGCCTGCAACATCTTGCGACTAAGCTACATGAAGAAATCGACGGTCGCACCTTTGAAATTCTTGTCATACTTACCCACGTCGAAACCCCACAGCTTGCCAGGCCGTTGGTGAGAGGAACTTGTGGGAAAAAAATCGAAGAACCAATTGGCCCAAGTGGCCATGGGCCAGGCGTCTTGCGAGGTTTTCTTTGGCTGAGCTTCATGATCTTCATGCAACTTTTCGCGCTGAGATGGTTCTCCGTCTGGACGCAAATCCGCCAGAAAAGGGGCCAGGAACTCCTGAAAATCCACCTTCTTCTCGGCCCGCATTTGCTTGCCAATTTCAAGGCACTGCAGTAGATGGCCGCGGTCCAAGTAGGACTCGCCTTGCAGTTCTCTACGGCTGAACACCTGGAGGTTGACAAGAAAATCAAAGGTGTCCATATCAGCTGCAGCCACGCGAGACCTCAAAGGTGGAGTGATGAGAAGGACCTCTTGCAGCGACTTTCTTCCTAGCCGAATCTCTTGAAGTTTTTTTGGGAAGCCGCCCATGACGGTCACAATGGCTAACCTTGTCCCCGGCAGCACCCCTGGACCCCATGGCTTCCCAAAACCGCAGCGGCAGTTGATGAGTTCGTCCTAATCCAGTTCTATAGATAGCCCATCACTGCCACTGAAATTTATTACAAGCTGCCACGATGCAAGAAACTCAATTCAATGCAAGTGCAGATCAACCTCTGCATTTGACCTGTCTGTGTTCCATATTTCTACATCAACCTGCAGCTTGATCGTCATCAGGAGACGGCATTTTGGCAGCAGAGAAGTGGACAGTCTCCCAATCAACTCAGCAAAATGTGGCCAAAAGTGTGTTCATGCTTCAATTCTTTACCAATTCCATGTAAAATGTCATGCCTGTTCGCCTGTTCGCATCATTCGCTTACCTGAAGAAGCCCTTGGTATACTGTGACTGAATGGAATTGGTTGGAGTACAACCTGCCAAAATGGTTTGTGTTTCATCTCAGTAGTCCCCTGCACAACGGTGTGGTCTCAGCAGCCCAGTGACCATGCCTCAAACGAAAGCCACCATGGTACACAGGGTACCTTGGCAAGTGGACGTCCAAGCTTGCACGTTGGGAGGCTGAAGTCTTCAGACGTTGAATCTTTGCCAGGCAACAATGATTATATATATATATATTCATTTGTATTGGCCATGTTCACACACATTAACATACATGTGTATATGTATATATATACATTTATATATATATATATGAACATATATATATATACATATATATATATATATGTTTATATGTGTATGTATATATATATACATATATAATATATAATATATATATATATATACATATAATGTATATATATATATACACATATAGTATATATATACATATATAATATATATACATATATAATATATATACATATATAATATATATACATATATAATATATATACATATATAATATATATACATATATAATATATATTTGTATATATATATACGTATATATGGAGAGAGAGAGAGAGAGAGTTGTTCTCCTTCTGATTCTTATCGCTGAAACAAATGGGCTGCGATTTTTTTCAAGCCTACAAACGCTTATTTGTGCGTCACATTCAATCGATGTGACTGTCCCCATCTGGAAAGGCTTTTCAAGAATGGGGAAAGGATGATGAGCATATGGACTTGGGGTACCCTATGGATTGAGGTAACAGTTATTTGGTAGGTTGGTCCCCTAAATGAATCTAAAGTTGGCAATGTGGTTTATACAATCAAAAGGGTACTACATAAACATTGATTTATTTCATCTGTGGATACACCTTTGCATCCAGGACATGATATGAAAAGAATGGTCCCATCATCCATGCCAGCAATTGGATGGGCTGGGTGTTGGAGCAGTTAGACCAGGTCCACGGTCAAGGGCATCTGAATGCTTGCTACTCTACGAAAAATCAAACAATAGCTTAGACTGCGGGTCTCTGTACACAAGTATTATTTGCTCGTGAAACACCCATTTTTGCTGCTTAAATCCCGATCTCTTTTGGATGATGTCATCATTTCTGCTTAAAATCGGTGCCAAAAAGTTGCTGGTTTGCCGCATGCAATGAGGCAGGCGCACCTGGAGCACCGGAATTTTCAGTGGTTGCAACGAGGGGGGTTCCTCTAGACCGACAACAAAATCATCCAATTTGGACTGGTAGCTGGTTGTCATTGTTTAATGCAGGTCAATTTATTGTAGTCGCGTTTATCCAATTTATCACTTTCCCCAAAATCCAATTCATGATAGGGTGTGTGTGACCCAAATTTTGAGAAACACCCAGGGGTCTATGACCATTGAATCTATTCCCCTCCTTCTAACATTAAACACCCCTAAATATGTGTAATCATGCTTTCTGGGGGTGTTTTCTATTAGGGAGAAGATATTTTGCCTGGAGATGTGAGTTCGGATGCGATTCAGATCGAATAAAACGTGGCCATGTCAGCGGCTCCCCCATTTTTGGCTGGTTGAATCCGATGATTTGCGGGAAACGGATCCAAATTTTCATAGAGTAACTGGTTGAAAGGTCGACAAGGGTCAATCGCCCTTTCCAGAAACCAATGTGGGAAGAATGCTGGACTCTTGGGCCAAGCTTTCGTAACTCACTGGTGGTTTCAACCACCACAACCTTCACATAGGATGGAAGACTGTCAGAGTCCATGGTGTTTTTGGTGTCGATCATAAAGGAATTTTCCGTATATTCCCAGATAGGATGTTAAAACAATCAGCATTCCACAGGTTTCACTTGTGGAACATCTTGGGAATCTATGAGGCAATTGGAGGGTCCATGGATGTGACCAAATATCTCAATTTAACCGCTACAAGTGGTTTTTAGAAAATATGCCTACCTATTTTGTACATGTTTTTGGGGTCAAAACCCCGGTGCCCTTGTTTCACGGCAGTTTTTCATAGCTGGTGTTCATGGATATTAGTTCATTCATGTTCCCCCCATCACAAAACTAGAATCGCCTATGCTGAGTAAATACCTGATTTTGTCCCATCCATAAACTAAACTATCATCAGCAAAATACTACACCCGAATATACATCAAGTTGATGGGATGCAAAAGCGCCATAATGTAGAGGTTTCCTAGGATGGGGGTCAGTTGGCAACTAAACAAGGTCAGCAAAATGGGTAGTTGATCCAATTGGATCACAAAATGATTTGCACATTGTAAAATGTGTTTTTGACCCAGGGCAACTTGCCAGACTATCGAGTTCAGCAGAAAAGACCAAAGAAGAAATATCCCAGACCTTATCGCAAGTTCCCCATCAGATCAGTGTTCTTTCATCATACTTTTCAAACATCCCATGCGCAAGACTTCCCAATCAACGACCTTTCAACATCTTTCAATGGATTAGTATGACTAGTTAAGGATGTTTAAGGAAAAATGCGCATCCACATGCCCTTTACATCCCTGTACCCTCCAAAAAGTGCAAGTGCCACAACGTCAACATGTCCCAGGCGCTGAATGGAAAGGAAGACTGACTGACGTAAGACGAGTGGGATGTGAGTAACTGGAAGCGTGGAATTCTTGAACTCTAGAACTTGTCAGTTCAGCCCAACGGGTGGTAGAGTGTAAATCGTGAAAGTGAAGAGCATCTAAGGCTCCGATCGACGTAGACTGGAGAAAGGATTTGGAAGAAATGTCATCATCAGAGGAACTGGCCGTACGTTCCCTGGTAACAGCCATGTTTGCCAGCTGCTCGAAGTTTAAAGATGCAAGAAGTTCTTGGACCCTTTTCTCAGCATTCGAGAAGGCCACAACGCCTTCAAACCATCCAGTGCAGTCGATTTCAGTTCCTACTGCAGGGCTTTGAAATGTTCGGCGAACGGGAGGTCTTCGTCCGGGAAACCCCATCCAAGGAGCCTGAAAAACTGCAAGGTGGCAACTGACACAAGCTCTGCCTCTGACCTCAAAAGCAAAGCGCTGCAGCGATGTCCAACGTGTGCAGCTTCGGAGCGCTTTCCACCTGAACAGTGTCATTCACCCCGGAGGCTGAAAAATTCATCAATCAACCGTACATTGGAAATGTCACCAGACGTTTGTCTGATGCTAAATTATCTGCTGACCACAGGTTGGCCACATCAAATGTGCTGATAACCAGCCACAGTTGAAAGGCGCAGACAGGTCTATGGCTTCTTGCGTGTGGCGCACTCCTTGTGGTGGCTTGGGTGCAGAGCCTCGAAGCTGACGTGGAGCAATCTCTTTCTTTTGTTGGCCCGCTCATCATTGGCCAGTCAAGCCTTTTTCCTGCGTTGGAGAAATACAAAGTACTGGAAAGCAACCCGCCCTGCGGATGCCTAAATGGGGTATGTGGTACATTGTATGGGGGGAAGGGGTTTTCTGCCGTTCCCTGCCCTTCCCTCGGCAACGCCTTCATGTTCCATGCCTCTTTCCAAACTTGGCCTTGCCACGCGTTGCCTCCCCATCAGGTCTCGCCTCCCAGACTTGGCCCTGCCACATTCTACAGTCGAGGTCCCTTTCTGGGCGCCATGTTTCTACTGGTTTTTTGGATCCTGTTTTGGGAGCCATGATGAAGCAGGTTTGTTGGCATGCGAGGCGCTCCAAAGCTTACCGAGGCCTGCCCGAGGCACGCATGGCAGGAGCTACTGTGGAAGAAACCGCCTTTGAGGATGTCAACATGTGGCAGGCACCGGTTTCGCAGAAACCACCCCTTATGGGAACCTAGAATGTGGCAGGGCCAAGTCTGGGAGGCGAGACCTGATGGGGAATCAACGCGTGGCAAGGCCAAGTTTGGAAAGAGGCATGGAAGCCGCAAGTGGGAAGAAGAGAACTCCGCAACACGAAGGCGTCACCGAGGGAAGGGGAGGAAACGGCAGAAAACCCCCTCCCCCCCATACAATGTGCCACACACCCCGATGCCCCTGCGGATGCGGGAGAACCCTTGCGAAGGACCACTGCGGATGCCAAAAACCACCAAAAAATGGCCGCGGATGCATTTCCGGCGTTTGAGAAATACAAAGTAATGGAAAGCAACCCGCCCTGCGGATGCCTAAATGGGGTATGTGGTACATTGTATGGGGGGAAGGGGTTTTCTGCCGTTCCCTGCCCTTCCCTCGGCAACGCCTTCATGTTCCATGCCTCTTTCCAAACTTGGCCTTGCCACGCGTTGACTCCCCATCAGGTCTCGCCTCGCAGACTTGGCCCTGCCACATTCTACAGTAGCAACTGGACTTGGGACGCACAAAGAGGAAAAGGTATGAGTTGACATTCATGTTCAAGCTGCAGGGTCGCAAATCTGCTTGCACAACATGTGCGGGCAGCAGCGAAAGTCTCCGATGGCTGACCCCATTTTTGGGTCCAAATATGGACCCCAAAATGGGGTCCAGAATTGGATCACATTTTCATTCCTTCTTTTAGGTCTTTGCTTGGGCCCCGTTTTGGGATCCAGATTTGGACCCAAAAGTGGGGTCAGCCATCAGAGAATTTTGCTGCTGCCCGCAGAGGTTTTGCAAGCAGATTTGCGACGCACTAGCATGAGCGTAAGTGTTAATACATGCTTTTTCTCTCTCTGCTTCCCACTTTGTTTCTTGTACAGTGGCAACCGGACTTGGGACGCACAAAGAGAAAAAGGTATGAGTTGACATTCATGTTCAAGCTGCAGGGTCGCAAATCTGCTTGCACAACATGTGCGGGCAGCAGCGAAATTCTCCGATGGCTGACCGGCCAAGTTTGGAAAGAGGCATGGAAGCCGCAAGTGGGAAGAAGAGAACTCCGCAACACGAAGGCGTCACCGAGGGAAGGGGAGGAAACGGCAGAAAACCCCCTCCCCCCCATACAATGTGCCACACAAGGTGTGCAAGGTGGTCCTACAGTAGCAACCGGACTTGGGACGAACAAAGAGAAAAAGGTATGAGTTGACATTCATGTTCAAGCTGCAGGGTCGCAAATCTGCTTGCACAACATGTGCGGGCAGCAGCGAAAATCTCCGATGGCTGACCCCATTTTTGGGTCCAAATATGGACCCCAAAATGGGGTCCAGAATTGGATCACATTTTCATTCCTTCTTTTAGGTCTTTGCTTGGGCCCCGTTTTGGGATCCAGATTTGGACCCAAAAGTGGGGTCAGCCATCGGAGAATTTTGCTGCTGCCCGCAGAGGTTTTGCAAGCAGATTTGCGACGCACTAGCATGAGCGTAAGTGTTAATACATGCTTTTTCTCTCTGTGCGTCCCACTTTGTTTCTTGTACAGTCGAGGTCCCTTTCTGGCCGCCATGTTTCTACTGGTTTTTTGGATCCTGTTTTGGGAGCCATGATGAAGCAGGTTTGTTGGCATGCGAGGCGCTCCAAAGCTTACCGAGGCCTGCCCGAGGCACGCATGGCAGGAGCTACTGTGGAAGAAACCGCCTTTGAGGACGTCAACATGTGGCAGGCACCGGTTTCGCAGAAACCACCCCTTATGGGAACCTAGAATGTGGCAGGGCCAAGTCTGGGAGGCGAGACCTGATGGGGAGTCAACGCGTGGCAAGGCCAAGTTTGGAAAGAGGCATAGAAGCCGCAAGTGGGAAGAAGAGAACTCCGCAACACGAAGGCGTCACCGAGGGAAGGGGAGGAAACGGCAGAAAACCCCCTCCCCCCCATACAATGTGCCACACACCTCATTGGGCATCCGCAGGGCGGGTTGCTTTCTATTACTTTGTATTTCTCAAACGCCGGAAATGCATCCGCGGCCATTTTTTGGTGGGTTTTTGGCGTCCGCAGTGGTCCTTCGCAAGGGTTCTCCCGCATCCGCAGGGGCATCCGCAGGCATCCGCGCGTGCGTTGGCAGATATGTGAATCAAAATGGCTGGTTTTCCGGACCTTGCCTTGCGACGTTGCTGCCTAGGTTGATAGAAATCGCAAGGGCTTGTAACCATTCCTGATTTAAATTTTCCTCCTTGCAATATCCGCTCGAAAATTAGAAGCTTCGAAACATGGTGCGTTTTAGGGCCATCCTTTGTTTGGGGGTACCTATCCAGTGTCAACGTCTACAATTTTATAGACGACCTTGGTGTCAGCGCTTCTATAGAGATTTCATGGCTCCGCTACCATGTGAAAACACGAGCGCGACGTGGCAGCTCTTTTTCACAGCTCGGACTTGAGCCAAGCCACACAGGTTGGACAGCTCAGTCACTCTTCTTCTTAGAAGAGTCGTGCAGAGTAAAACGCAGTGACACTCAAACGTTCTCAAACTACTTCAAAAGAGTTCTCAAGCTTTAAAAAGGTTCTTCCAGCTTCTCCAAATGAAACGTCTTCAGCTCAAACTCACAAATACCCTACAAAACTCCTACCAAATACAGTCACAACATCAAGTTCCCAGGACATGGGTCAAACAACATCCAAAAACACTACAAACCACAAAAACAAACGAAAATCCATCTCCTGGTTCCATTTGGTTCCAAATTGGTTCCAACCTGGTTCCTCAGGTTCCTGTGGGTTCTCTAGTTCACAGATCGGTTGGCCCCCATTGCCCCTCTAGACTCCTACCGAAGTTTGCAGCCTAGAAAGAACTGAAATTATGATCTTTTCAGTGAATCCCGTTATTAATTAATAGTATTAATTATTAATTTAAAACGGGATGGAGTAAGAATCTGCTTAGGAAAGATGTGGAAGGTGAAGTATTGAAGGCTCTCACTCCGTTATCGTTTCGATATCGTGCCAATTGCATTAGGTAATTGAATTAAAACATCCACGGAGTAGCGGAGTAGCGCGGAGAGCGACGGATTGGTGAATGTTGCCTAGGTGGTGCTGCATTGCAATCGCCGCATTGGGGCTGGGGAACGGAGACAGCTGATACCACATGTGCGCTTTCAGGTTCCATTTCTGGGCCGGAAAGTCAATTGAAATCAGGCTGCAGAATCTCATTTTCGGAGCTGTAAAACATTGGCCTTGGACTGGAGTCTCTGGACTGCAAGTGTTTAAAATTGCTGCTGCTGCCAATCCGCCTTTACAGCGCGTCCACCTCAGGCCTCAGTACCTCCAAGTTGAGACCCATTTCTAGTCCTTCAAAACAGCTCATATTTTGGTCGTGTTCATTTGGACCTTCTTAGTAAGTGACGTCCAAAATGTTTTAGTTTCAGGTTCACAAAAAACCAGCTTCTCTCGCTCAACACCCGTCCAAATTCAATGCGCTTCAATAGAGACTCTCACATCATCAGGTCGAACAATGAATATGACACTCCCGACAAGTGCATCCATTGCACTCTGCCGAATTTTACACAACGATTGGCAATGCAATAGAATATACACAATCTTGCCAGAACAGAAGAGAATATACATAGATATGTGCATGGTAATCTGATCACCATGAACATGCAGGTGTCATATGCAAAGCATCCGATACAAAATGAAGCGCGACCTCACAAAATACAAGTTCACCTGGTTCCCAACGCCAAACGTCGCTCATCCACATAATTAAATAATATTGACGCAACACGACACCCTCGCGCACACATTTCAAGTATTTTCCACTGCGTATCAGCAGCGGAGCTTTTTGAACAATTCCGGACTTTTTATTATTTCGTTTTTGTCTGGTAGCTTGATTGTTTGCTGCTAAAAGAAGGCGCATCAGCCTTTTGCAGCCTTAGATGATTGCTTGAAGTGTTTCTTGCTGTTGAGGAGTTTGTGGGTTTTGCGAAGGTGGCCGGCTTCCATTTGAATGATTGTATTGAATACTTTACTGCCTCTTCCTACAAACTTAAAATGGTTTCCTACCTGTTCACCTGCACATACATTGTTCCAAGATAGGTTTAAAGATGTTCAAGTAGGTTCAAGGCGGTTCAGTACACTGTACATCCTCTCACCAAACTTTCACACAAAAAGGTCTTCGCATGACGCAAGTGGATCAAAGTGGGGGATTGTTTGACCATCAATTTTTCAACGCAACTGGGGAGGACCACTTCTTGGATTCAGAAGACAGCCAGGAATACAACGCTAATTAGGTAGACAAGCCCTCCAAAACATCACCTGACCCCCCCCTGGTATATTATTATAAGGTATGCGACATCCCTCCCTCCGGATATCTGGTTGTATCTGCAACGGCCCGGTTGTCATACCTTTGGCATGGCGTGTCGTGGCTAATTGGCTCCTGTCTTCACTCCGCTTCATGGCAACAAAGGCTTCGGCCCTGTGTGGGGCGTTGCCCTCTACACCATGTTGTGGGTGTTGTCCATGTGCCCCTCGCTCCGGCACTGAGGTATTCGTCTCGGGTGATCCAGAATCCTGTTAGAACACCGCTAAATTTTAAAGCTGCACGCGCCCGCCTTCTTAGCTTGTGCTACATTCTCCCTCCTGCCTCTGCTGCCTTCCCGTGCGTCCACTCTTTCCTTGTTTGCTGGCCTCCGCTTTTTTTTTCCTCGAGTTTGGCCGATGTCGCACTGTGGCTCGGTCCTTACATGAGAATAAGCAGTCACAACGACATTTGTACAAGGACCCAGAAGGTCCAGAAGTGCAGGCAAATCACAACAAACCAAAAACCACACAAAAACAACAAGACGACCCGCAAATTCCCCAGCCAGATTTGCGTTTCGTCAAAGCAAACAGCAAACCAGAAACACAAAGGGGCAAGAGCCCAAACAACAACACCCACAAAAAGGATTTGCCAAGGGACACAGCGGTCTTACCACTGTGTCACACTCAAAAACATGCCAAAAAAATTAATTATCCACCACGACATTCAGTGAAATATAGAAATCGAGGCATTGTGCATACAGTACCGTCGTTGGCATAGAAAAAAAACTGTACAAGGTCACGGGCCCACAAAATTGCCTCTCTCAGCGTCCTCTCAGATGTACTTGTGCATAAGGCCACAATGCAGCAAACAGACCTCCTTGCAGGCATAATCAATGAGCAGGATTGCAGAGCCATACGCACGGCTTACTGTTGCCTAAGGAGTCTGCGCATCCGTGTAGAAGCCCGAGCCAATGTTTTTTTTTCTCTGGCGTGGCCGAAATTGCACTAGGCTCGGTCCTTACAATTGCGTAAGCAGTGAAAATCTGAGAACAAAACAAAAAAGGGACACGTATGGCCCGTAAAAAGGGCAAATCAGTTCAAACCAAGAACAAGACACACCAAAAATCGCAAATCCCCCAGCCAGATTTGCGTTTCGCCAAAACGGGGCAAGGCCCAACAAAAACACCCAACTTAGATTTGCCATGTGATACTGAAACGATTCAACAGTATCACTTTTAGAAACATGCAAACTAATTATCTATTGCGGCAGTTCCTCTAACGTCATCCACGTGCGAGAAACGTCAGCATCCAGAAACTACCTTGACTGTTACGCAAGCTCTCAGAAAATTTGGCAAAGGAGAAGTATAGAAGCCCGAGCCAATGTAACAGAACGTGCAGTTATAAGCCGACAGCTACACCTCATGCAAGCGAGTGTTCAATCCCACTATACAGAGGGTCTTGCCACAGCTGACACAAGTTGTCCGTCCAGACCTTCTGCTGCGGGTAGCGTGGATAGACAATGTAGTAACTCGGAAGTCAGTTCTGGAGATATGACTGGGAGCTCTCCTCCTTGTGGGCGATAATCTGCGGTGACCCTGCTGCGCCTTTGCTCATTTGTGTGTGGATGCGGGCTGCCTCATGCACTTCGTGTATGATGGACCCATATTGGTTAACCATGGCTCTTAGGTACTTACATGCGCGGACAGCTGCCCGTCTTGTATTTGGCCCATCTTCCGCCTGATTCTTGGCGGCTGTCGCAAGAATGTCTCTCGCTTCTTCTGGCAACCGGGTTGGTTCCGTACTAGCTGAGGGTGTGGCATGAGTGATATCTCGGACTGGCGCTTCTTTAGTGCGTGGTAGGTTGCTGGGGATAGCGTTGGATGTACCTGCCATGAATCAAAGAAGTACATACCTGGCAAAGGCAGGATTTCCTGTTCAGGGCCGGTCTGTGCCACAATCTGTCTAGTACGCGCCTTGTACAATCCTGAAGGCAGACATACAGTTGAGGTCCCTTTATGGCCGCCATGTTTCTACTAGTTTTTTGGATCCTGTTTTCAGGGCCATGATGAAGCAGGCTTGTCGCCAAACACTAAAGTCTTTGGATCCCACCGTCGTGGGAACGAAGACCTGCAATTGGAACTCAGTGCCGGGCCCTTGCCCAGGCCCGCTGAACTCACATTTGGCCTCCCAACAGTCTTTCGCGCACCAGAGGAGTGGACAACAGAAGTGAAAGGAGAAGTATTCGATCTCGTGCAGTGTTCCCAGCGGATCTATACGGGGGATGCAGCCAACATTTCGCAAGCTCTGGTTGATCGACCGAAGAAATGGGCACAATGGGTTCTTTCGATGAATAGTCTATGGCAAGAGGACTCTCCCATGCCGGATCGACCCCTCACAGTGCACTGCAGTGGATTGGGTGGCTAAGCCCTGACCATGATTTCAGAATCATGCGGAAATGAAAGTGTATGGCCCCTCGTTGGCGATGACAGATGATTGGGAGCAGCGCATCACTCAACTCGGGCGGACTAAAACTACGCATGAGTACGCAATCTACCAGCTTTTCTTCACTGCCCTGGAATGGAGTGCATGGAGGGTATTTTTGCCGGATAGATTTGCCAATCGAAAGCTTTTGATCACCCGTGCATACGGCTACTGACTGCGGCGACCATCCGGCCAGTGCATGCAAGGTCTCCCCATCCCACATGGTTCACTGCAGTTCGTCAAATCTTCAGGTGCTATCATCCACAGGGCAAGTTGCTGTTTTTGCGAGCCTGTTTTCCTCATTATGTGACAGCTTCCATCCCAGACGGAATTAGGGACATCGATGTACTTGGCTTCTCGGCGGATCGTGCACTGGATTGGCAATCCATAAAGTGCTCAATGAATTCGATTGCTTCCCAGGTACCACTAAGGTGGCAGCAATTGCCTCTCCGCCCGAAATGCTGAGGCTGACAACTCGAGAACGAAGAGTGGTGCTGCTGCATTGTCTTGAGGACCGACTCTGTGTGTGGCATCCTGACACCATCACAGACTTAGCTATAATATCGTCCTCATCGACGGGTAGCCATCCTGGAGTGGCCGAGCATGTCGCGCATGCACTCATCATGCGGACCTCGGAGAGCAACTCCAATGGTGTCAATAGGCGACAAAGCTCTCGGACTGATGCATCTGTCAATTTTGTCCTGCGTTCAGTCATCATTCTTCTCACTGGGATATTGGGCTGGGGAATGCCCATTGTCAATGGGAGTCGTGCCGGGTTAGCCTGTGCAAAAACCAGCAACGCTGGCTGTTGCACGAGAAGGCGGCCACAAAAGGCAGATGCAACAGGCCTGGAGACCAGGACTAGCTCAAGTGACTTTGGGGCAATTCGACGGTATGCACGGAAATCCGTGGATCGACTAGTACCTTGCATTACTTTTTCTTGAACCAGGAAAATGGCACAGCAACGCGGGCCATCGGGGAGCTGGAAACCCCCAAATAGTGCCCTACCTGCCATCACATTGGCTTCCATGCTCCCTAAGTTGTCATTTACACATAGACTCCATGGCGACACGGCAGGAACCGCCTTCAGGTCGCTGAAGAGCAAAAGAGGAATACCATCTGTGAGCAGCTGCACCACATAAAAACCAGCAAAGGCCTCATATCCATATCGGACTGCCAGCTCGACTCCCGGTTGACCTCGCTCTTGTCGTTGCGCCAACACAACGCTGGTCCAGGGTTGTAGGTGCTATAACTGACGACCGCATGGTATTTTTTTTGTGGCCGGCGCCATTGTCTTTCGACTGGTCACCACACTTGAGGCTTACCTGCGGACCAGCGGGGAATCGAACCACCACCGGTAGTCTGTCACGACGCCCTACCAACTACTCCACAGGGACGCCTAACTGACGACCGCATGAGTAAGCGTCCAATTGAGGCAACACCATATCCAGTAGGAAGATCAATATGCGCAGAGAGAAGCCACGGAGGAATTCAGCTAGCAGGCTCCGCATAAGTTCTCCCCCTTCCGCGTTTGCCTGCCCAGGGATTGGGATCATGTCAATCAAGACCTGTCGCAAGTCCTGTTCAGTAGCAAGGGGTCGTCTCTTACATCTCTGCCATTACATGGCACCATATGTAGATCAGGGCATCCCTTGCCAGCAGCCTGGAGAAGCGAACTTAGGGTTCGTTTGCAATGATCAGGGAGATCAAAGCTAACCCATGAGAGCACTCGTAAGAGTCCCTCACATCGTATCCCATGCGGTACGACCTCCGGGGTCGTAATCTGGAGATAATCAATATGATGGGTGCCTTCTTCAATTGGTGTAAACAATAGGTGGCCATATGCATGTCGGCCTACTCTCTTTGGCAGGGCATGGGGATAGGCATGTCCTTCTGTGGCAGTAGCATTGCTCCTGGCGATCCTCACTGACCGTTCTGACCTTTGTGTCGCAGGCGTTTTTGGTGCCGGAAAGACGCGTTCCCTGGCAGTTTTGCAAATTGTCCTCAGCTGCGAACTAAGTGATTTCTCTGCGATCGTTTGCACCGTTGCTGCAAAAGCCCTAGCTGATCAAATCAGTGACCTTACCCCACAACGCAAACAGCCTTTGGACGGCTACTGGGCCGCATCGAGGAAGGCAAGGACGAAGCTTATGCAACAAAAATTGATGTTCGATGCAGTGATCGCAACAGAGAAACGCATTTTGATTGCGACTGGAGGCTCCGCTACGGCGGAACTGGCCATGAAATACTCCATTTAGTCTCTGGCTCTCCAAGATGTGGCTTGCATATATGGATGAGAGCCAGCAGTACGGCAATTGCATGAAATTGCCGCACTTGCTGCAATCCAGCAACCGGCACTGATTGTTTTTGTTGGTGACCACAGGTAAACACCTGGAGGCCTATCCAAAGGGAAGAGCTGCAGCAGCGAATAGGCAGAAGCTGGCCGAGCCACTTCAGAGTCGTTATCCTGGCTCGCATCCGGCCAGAGGAGTGCAATCAACTTGGTGAGTCGGGCAGAGTGCAAATAATCACCAGGGCGATTCAAGGCTTGTGGCTCCAGGACGGTGAAGAACTCAACCTCACCACACAACCTCCTAAAACAACTGCCCAGCACCTACCAACTTCACTGGCGCGCCTTTTCAGTGAGGAAACGCTCAGCCACCTGAATGTTCAGAGTTGCCTGATTTCTGCAATACTAGCTGTCCTGCTTATTGCTGCTGCGCTAGAAGAATTTGGCATCCCTGAGTGTACAACTACGGATTGTTTGTTTTGCTCCAAGTTCGCATAGTCGAGAACCGGAGTTGCAACAGAGGATGCAAATGCCTTTTTCCCGTCTTGCAGAAAGCGCGCTGTTTTGCGCTAACTTTGCTGTCGCCCCTGCGGGTTTGATTTGCTTGGCATGTACAATACTTCTGTGAAAACTGACAGCGTTTAGTGCAGATTTTGGTGGCAGGTGCGGTATTTACGGCGTGTGTGACACTGAACCTACAGTAGAGAGGGTGAGCGTTTAGTACGACAGTTGTGGCACTACACGCCTTTTACCGTGGAAAAAACCAGCAAAACAGGTCCAGCGTGCAGCGTGTAGTGTGAATATATGGTATTGGACCGTCGATGTACGCTGGGATTAGACCGTTGTGCACCTCTATTTGGTACAATAGTTCATTGGATGATGCTTCTATGATACTGCATTTGACTTCGGTATTCATTGAGACTCTGCACTTTTGATGAGCTGAGAATGTTCTAGAATGGACGGTATTTCATTGGATGCGATTTCGGTGACATTGCGTTTTGACCTCTGTATTTGCTGGAATTTGCGTTTTCAATGAGACGAGAGTGTTTTTCGAGCTTTAGGGATTTAGCCGATTTGATCACAGTTTGTTTGGAACGGTTTTGGAAACATTTGAACATTTTCGGAAACGGTCGGAACAGTTGAGAAGTATTTCAAACATTTTTGGACCGTTTGGAAATGATTTGACATCACGAAGTTGTTCGTCAAATCATGCTGTAAAGATTTCTGTGAATATCATCATTGGATGATATGGAAACGGCAAGTTTTGGTGCAACCAATTTTGTCGATGTTGTTAGCTAACAACATCGCCTGTGACGCTAAAGTACTATGAGTGGTTGATTCTTTGTTTGGATTGGTTAAATCAACCACTTTATGGTACTAACTAGCTACACGTTAGGTCGGAATCGTTGATTGTTGCGTAGGATGTTATCTGAAACAACTTTTGATCTGGAATCCGCAGTTGGTACAGCAGTCTTTTGTTTTTGAGAAGTCCGTGTGACTTTGTGTTGCTCAACCAGAGAGTGGCTCGAGTAACAAGAGAATTTAAGACACTTGGTTTTGTGCCTTGTGTGACCTGTTTGTTGACGGCGCGAAAAGGATTTGGAACTCGCTGAGCTGAGTTGGGGTTCATTAAGATTTTTACATGGTAGCGGAGCCTTCGGGTATCTCTACTAGAGATCCAGGTCTTCAATGAACAGTCCAGGTGCAGGAGGTGTTGGTCCTGAGTCGTTCTTTAGTCCAGGTCAAGCTGAACGAGGTCAAGCTGGTGCAGGTCGTGCTGCTGCGGCAGGGGTGACTGCGGGTGCTTGCCCAGGGTGTGCCGGAGGTGCTGGTAGCCAGGGTGAGGCAGGTCGTGGATCTTGTGCAGGTGGTGCGTGTCAAGGTTGTGATCCGTTGCAAGTAGAGGACCCGTGGACTAACTGGACAGGTAACAGGAACACTGTGCAACTTGATCTTGTGAACCAAGGAGCTCAGAGTTTTCAGAACCAAGGAATGGTCTTTGCTCCAGGAGCTGGAGTTCCTGTGCCGCCTTCTTCAGGTAGCCACGGAAGTGGCAGTGGGGGAGGTAGTGTAGGGCTAGGGCCTCAGCCTGGAAGAGTTGTGCCACCTATGCCTGTGTATGGCTACGGTCCACCAGTAAATGGAGTGGGTGTTGTGAATCCGACATTGCAGGGCATGAATCAAAGGCCAGGAAATGTGAGAAATCCGATGGCCGGAAATGGTTTGCAGAATGTTCCGATGCAGTGTGGTAGTAACTTCGACCGAGTAACCCAGATTCAACAGCTGTTGCAGGGATTGAATGCTAGAGAGCTTCAACAGGTTTTTCAGAATACTCAAAGATTGGTTGATGGTAACCACCAGAGGTTTGTTCCCGATCGATTGGGGGATGTTCCACCTGAGTTTGGAGGGGGATTTATTCCTGATGCGACTGGTAATTTGCCTGGTTTGGGTACTAGTCAGGGCAGATCTGAGAATAGGGATGTTTTCTCAAGAAGTGAAAAGTGGTTGGGTCCTAGTCCCACTGTTGACTATTCAGCCTGGAAAACCCGCGAAGATGAGGTTTTGGGGTTTACTTCCTATGTTCAGGAACTGGTAGCATGGGCTAGCCAGGGATCTGTCCAGTTTGGGCGAGAGATCGAACAGTCGACTCACTGGCCGACGAGTATTGCGTGGAGCACCTTGGGTGTTGACCAGCAGTCTAGGGCTGTGAGACTTAGTGCCATTTTGAAGGCAACTTTTGGAAGCCATGGTAGGATTGCAGTTATGATTCAATCATTTCAGGAAGGGATTGACATTGTCCCGGGAGTCACTTTGGGTGATCCATATAGCAGTAGCAATCTGTACCTTGGAAATGGTTTCGAACTTCTTCGGCAGTTGTCCCACGAATTCAGTCTCCGTAGTAGAACTGAGGGTCTTTCATTGCGAGTGCAGTTGCTGAACAGGGTCTTTCAAGGACAAGATAGTTCAGATTTGATTCGCCAGATTGAGCTTGCATGTGCGAAGTACACACGAATGATTTCCACCTTGTTGGGTGACAGTGTTGGATTAGCGATAGGGGATTCTGACATGTTGACCATGCTGGTTCGTTCGTTGCCTAACGATGTAAGAAACTACTGTTTGATGCATAGTGGTGGGGAATCGTATTCGAGTTATCGACTTGCTGCGCGTCGATTTGAACAACAGCACAGGCTCTTCAAGGACTTGCATCTCCAATCTCGGAAGGTTGTCGCAGGCTTGAATCCTGCCACGTCGGTGGCTGAGGAAGAGGAAGGTGAAGAATCTGAGGGTTCGGGGGATCCTATTGTGAATGCTGCATTGGACAAGGACAAGCAGGGACCAAGATGCACGAAGTGCGGAAAACGTCATGACGTGTCTGCTTGTTCAACCAACATGGAGAAAGTCAAATGCTATAAATGTGGCAAGGCAGGTCATACATCGGTGAACTGTCGGGTGAAGACCGGCGACAAGGATGGTTCAAAGGGATCTTCAACTGGAAAAAGTGGTGGCACTAATGGTGCCCCGTCAGCATCTAAGAAAGGTGTCAAAGGTTCAGGCAAAGGTACGGGAAAATCGGGTGGGAAGAAGGGCAAAATGTTTGCGATGGTCGATGATAGTGGCACTTGGTGGTACTCTGAAGGTTGGTACGATGATCAACCTGTTGCGGAAGAGGCGAGTGCGGAACTGGATGGCCAGCAAAAGCAAGATGTGCTTGTTTTGAGTGCCTTGGTTTCCTGTCCCGATGTGCCATGTTTGCCTTGTGAACCTTGCGTGTTTGACATGAGCGCCGAAGATGGTGATGGTTTGTACGTTGAAGATCATTCTGAGGAGTTTGACCTGTGCTTGAACAGTGATTTGACTTGTTGTTGTCTGAATTCCAACTTTCATGACATGCATGATTTCGGTGACATGTGGCTTGATCGTGATGATCTGGATGCAGGAAACTTGGAAGCCTGCTGTTGTGACTTGAAACCTTTTGTGCATGTTGGAATTGATTCTGGTTTTGAACTTGACCCTATTGATGAAAAAAATGAGCCCAATACGCACGGCACACATGGTGTGCTGACAGCACGAGAGTCGATGACTGAGTGTTTCGAGACTGAAGGGCACGTGGTGTCAAAACCATGTGAGATGATGCTGAATGGTATCGGTCCGGGTGAGTCTTTTTGGCTTCTGGATAGTGGTGCTAGCATGTCAGTTGTTAGCCGAGATGTTTTGAAACAGTTTCAACACTCCGAAATCCAAAACAATGTAGGGCCGTTGCAAGCTGCTAATGGAACTTCTGTTGATTTGGAAGGTAGTTGTAGATTGCTGTTGCAGATTGAGGTTTTTGACAGAGACGGAAATGTGAAACCAGCTGTCATTCCTTTGGATGTCATGGTAGGGAAAACGACATACCCAATTATCTCTGTTTGCAAGTTGACTCAGCAGGGTTGGGACGTGACATTTGACAAGGACCATGTTCGGATGTTCCACAAGAAATCTCAACACGAAGTTAGTGATTTGTCGTTTTGGCATGACACACCATGGGTTCGTGTTGTTCCATATGAAGGGAATGATGTAGCCCTCAATGTATCTCCGGTGGTTGCGAGTAGTTTTTCAAAGGGGGACACTGTTTGCGCCTTGAGTGCAGACCAGATGGTGCAGCACAGACTCAGAGGACATCGGCCTTACGAGCCGACTTGCGAGGTTTGTCAGAGTTGCCGTGGAGTCACTAAACATTCCCGAAAGAAAACCCCAAAAGGAACCGAATTTGAGATTCATGCGGATTTTGGTTTTCTCAACAAGGACTTTGAATGGGTACCGGAATCTGAAGACAGTGAACGTGGGAATATCAAGTTTCTTGTTATTCGTGAATCCTATAGCTCAAGCATTGGTTGTGTTCTTATGACTGGTGATCGACAAAGGGATAACCGCCAACTTCAGAAGTGGTTGCTTGAAATGGGTTTAGGGGGTAGCAAGGATCAACATTCTTTGAGAGTTGTCACGGACGCTGAATCTTCTGTTGGGAATTTCATTTCATCAGCAGGGTTGCCAATGGGTGTTGTGGTTGAAAGAGCCCCTCCACAGGGTCACCAAGCAAATGGGACTGCAGAGAGAACTATTCGGGAAATCAAAGAGGGTTTGAAGACGTTGCAGTTGGATTTTCAGAGAATGGGATACACCCTGGTTTTCAGTTCTCCTGTTTTGCAATGCTTTTCCCACAACAATTTCACGACTGTTCAGCAGTCCAGTCGAACGCCGAGAGACTTGGTGATTGGAGACAGAGCCAAGAACCATGTTTTTGCACTGTTTGGTTGTAAGGTTCTTGCAGAGCTTCCTGAATCAATCATGTCAAAGAATCCTAACCTGCCAAGATTTGTCGAAGGGGTTTACTTGCATCCTGAGTTTTCGTCAATGGGAGTTTGGGTTTCTGCGAGAATCCGTATTGGTTCAGAGATGGTTTATCAACGTTTTGTAGCCAAGTCAATCAAACTTTGCATGCCTGTTGAGATTCTTGATGGTCATGGTTTGTTTGTGAGACTGGTTGATGAGCGTAGTGGTTTACCAGAGGCTCCAAGGTCTTCCCAAGAGGTTTCTGTTCCTTTGCCTTCGGACTTGAAATGTCCTTCAACAGGACCGCCAGTGAAATGGCTTGATGAACATGGGGTTTCTTTAATGTTCTGCATGTAAGGAAATAGAAATTAAAGGGACCCGTGGGAATAAGAATCACTCTAGGGAATGTATGGAGCGGTATGAGAAATGGATCCGTTCTGAGCTTGAACAGGGACAAGGCTCTGGGCCTTCAGAAAGCAAACCAACCGTTTTGCAGGAGGTGAAACGGGAAGGTTCGAACAGGGAGGTTTCTGACCTTGATGGTCTTGGGAGTGTTCCTGTGCGTAGACAAGATGCCTTGGATTCTTTCGAGGAACTCGATCCTTTGTCGTTTGGTCCACAAGATGATGGGTTGACTGGTGAAACCGCGAAAGTGAAAATTGAACCAACGATTGAGTCCCAGGAGCCGGTAGATGTGAACCTTGGGAATGGGGAAGGGGACACCTCCCAGGTTGGGAGTTCTTCTCAATCTGGTGATGTTTCTCGTAGTCACCCTAAGGCATCTGTTGGAGTCAAGCGAAAATGGTCGGAAGAGGATCTCTTGATTGAGAGAAGAGGTTTGAAGCGGGAACCTGATGTGGAACTTGCGGACTTGGATCGGGAGGTCAGGGATGACAACAAGCGTATTGACGTGAAACCTGATGTTGCTGGACTTGTTTCTGGCCTGACATGTGATTCTTCGTTGTCTGAGACTCCCGTCAACGACTTGCATGAAGTGTATGCTTTGGCATTTCTCACAACTGACTCGGATGACCTCATTTGTCACTTGCCTCTTGCGTCGTTGAAGTTTGACAAGAATGCCTCCAGTTCTGTTGTTTCGTTTGGTGACAAGCGTATTCGGATCTGGTGTCCTAGTGGCTCCATTGATGATTCAACATTGGAGGAGTTGCCTGGTGACTTGACGCTTGAAGGCATGAAGACTGAAATTGGCAATTTGGATAGCATGCAGTGCGGTGACTTGTTGACTGAGTCTGAATTAGGTGACTTGAGAAAGCAATGCAGGGTAATCCCATCTCGGTGGGTGACTACGCGAAAGAACGCGTCTTTGGTCCGTGGGCGGATAGTCTTGAAAGACATTGCAAAGGGTGCTGAATCAGCCCGGTCCCTTGGAATATCGTCACCTACTCCCTCAGCTGAGGCATTGTTTGCCATGCTGTGCTTTGCAGGTGAAAGAGATTGGCTTGTTGGAGCAGCTGACATTTCGGCGGCCTTTATTGCCACGCCGCTGCGTACCCGGAAGGTGGTCGCCAAGTTGCCTGCAAGCATCACTTCCATAAGTGGTGAGGCGCTGTACCTGTGGCTGAGTAAAGCCCTGAATGGACTGAGGAGTGCCAGCCAGGAGTGGAATGTGTACTTGTCGTCGATTGTTGATAAGTGCAGGTTGCGTTCTTGTGGTTTGGAACCTTGCTTATACAGCGGTTTGTTGCCTTCCAGTGAACCATGCATGATTCTGTCATATGTTGACGACTTGATTTGTGTTGGGCCATCGGTTGATGCAATTGACTTTGTCTTTGATACCGTTGGGAAAAGTGTGAGGTTGAAAAGAACTGGTTTGATACATGATCATTCGAAAGGGGGACAGTTGAGGTTTCTGGGTAGGCTTATCACTAGGAGGCGTGGTGAAAGGTCTTTACTGATTTCTCTACCATCCAACTACCTGGATGATACGTTTGCCAGTTACCAAATCAAAACAAATGCCAAAGGCCCACCTGACGTGACTCCGGTCATGGATAAAGAGAATGGGGAGGAGCTGAGTTGTGATGCCTATGCACGCTTCAGAGCAGCTCTAGGTAAAGTGTCTTGGATGGCGCAGACCCGTGGTGACCTGCGTGCATGGATTGGGATACTTGCAACTCAACAAGCACGCCCAACTCAACACACGGAACATGCCATGCGTATGTTGTTGAGGTACCTTCGAGGTGACATGAATGTTGCAGTTAGGTTTCCAAGTGATTCAAAGCTGTTGGAGTCAGATGTTTTTCAAGGACCACATGTTGTTGCATTTTCGGATGCTTCCCATGCACCATTGAAGACGACTGGACGGAGAGGAATTTCCGGAGGAGTCCTAACATTCCGAGGATGCACATTGAAGACATTGTCGAGGCATCAGGCTCTGGTTTCATTGAGCTCCATGGAGAGCGAGCTGTATGCGTTGCAGAGTGTGAGCCAAGAGATGGTTTCTTTGGGAAAAATGCTTGGGAGAATCCTGATGTCCTTCAAGGAGCTTGACTCGAGTGAGATTCCAGGTGTGTTGCGGACCGACTCTGAGTCGTCGATCAAACTGTTGAAAGGTTTGGACCTACCTCGGAAATCTCGACACCTTGAGATTCGAATTGAGTGGCTTCGAGAGAGGGTGGATCTTGGTAAGCTTAAAATCCACTATGAGAAGGGATCTAGTAATCCAGCTGACGCTTTGACAAAATGCCTGGGGAGTTCAATCTTTGGGATTCATAGAGCGGCAATGGGTTTCGAGGTCCTGGACGCTCCTCTGGGAGCCATCATGGCCATTTCGAGTGGTTATGTGTTCATTGAGGTTTGTTGCAAACCGGATTCAAGCATCTCCAAGGTAGCTAGAAGATTTGGATTCTTGTACATTGGTGTTGTTGAGAACATGGAGAAGAAAGCTGTTTTTGACCGTGTGTTGGAAACTGTGAAAGATCTGGGTAATTCAAAAGTTTTTGTCCATGTTTCATCACCATGTTCTTCGGGATCCCCATTAAGAAATTTTAGAGGAGACAACACAGCTACTGAAGCGGATGTGGTTTGGTTTGATGTTATTCCTCATGTTTCCAAGTACATGAAGTTGGGAAAGTTTTCATCTTTTGAGTTGCCATGGAGGAATGCAATTTGGACACATGCCATGACCACGAAGATCCTAGCTCAGGCTAATCACAAACATGTTGCGGCTGTGCACTTGTGTTCGACAGGTTCAATGACTAAGGACGGAGAACCAGTTGGAAAGGTGTTGAAGTTCACCAGTACCAGCAAGTTGATGGTTGGTCGATTGGCCAAGGACTTTGGACAGTGTCACTGCACTCAGAAACATGCTGGTTTGACTGATGTGGATTGGGCAGAAACTGCTTTCTACAATGAGAACCTAGCTGTTTCGATTGTTCGTGGTGCTTTGGACGCATTAAGAAATGATGGACAGTTTTTGTTGTTGCTGTCGTGAATTGAAGAAGACAGGTTTCTTGATTCGTTTTTGGTTTTCGAACTTGAGCCGACGAAATAAAGTTTGATCTAAAACGATCGTGCACTGAAACTTCGAAACTGATCTCAATGCGAAGCATGGGACATGTTTGGACTTGATGCAAACTGTTTTGAACTTGTCTGAAACAGACTGGACTTGACATGCGTTGCAGTTTAAAAGGTCTAAGATTTTTGACTGGAACAGGTATAGTTTGAGGTGTGTGTATCTGGTATGTGGGCGGGCCTTGAAGGTCTGTGTGGGTGCCAGGTAGGCAGGTCTCGTTCTTTCTTGCGTTTCACTGACCTTGCTCTGGTAGCTACTGTGGAGATCTGTTTGGATTCTTGGCTTAGGCTTTGTGTTGTTTCGGATTCTGAGTAGCGCCGAAGTAAGATTTACTTTTTACTCTCCTCACTTGCTGAAGCCATGGCTGTGTCTAAGAATGCAGCTGGATATAGTGGTTTGACAGAGGCTGAGCAGAAACAATTGAAAGAATTGTTGAACAAGGCTCAGCAGACTCCGAATGTATCTGGTGGATCAGCAATGACTGATGCTTCCAAGCGTTTGAGAGGAGAGAGTGATTCAGAGTTTGAAGCGGTTGGGTCTCCAACTACGCCAAGCGAACTTTTCCGAAGTGAAGATCGCAAGGAGGTTCCATTGCCAAAGAATTGCAATCTGAAGGATTGGTCTCACACAGTGTGTCAGCTTCCGAAAGTCAGTGGCGAGCCGAAGTGGAACGGACAGACTTATTCCGAGCTGCTTAGGATGGCTATTGATGGTGACAAAGAGCTGAACAAGTATCTGGGATTCATTTACAAGAAGTATCATGGATCTTATGATGGAACTCACAAGACTCAGGCCGTGGATTTGGCTGGCTTTCTTCTCTATATGGAGTTTGATCCTGAGAGAGAGGCATCTGGTTCATGGAAGAGAGTGATCAAGCCGTGATCTCAACGTGACTTCGGTCATCGATGCATGAGCTTTGAGATTCTGAATGTCTCCAACGAGACCTGATTTTGAGAGGTTTATGTATCGAAGCAAAGGTATCTGGCTTAGGTTGCAATTTCTGTTAGACACATGGTGTCGCTTTGGGTTATTGCATTCCAGCTGGAAGAGAATGGGATCATTGTGGCTCCGGCCAACAGCCTTTGATACAGGAGACTTCCTTTCTGTTAGACACTGAAGACTTTTCGAGTGGGATGTGTCGTTTTGGGTTTGGAAGCAGCACGCCGAAAGGGGGTGTGAATATATGGTATTGGACCGTCGTGCTTCTTCACGATGTACGCTGGGATTAGACCGTTGTGCACCTCTATTTGGTACAATAGTTCATTGGATGATGCTTCTATGATACTGCATTTGACTTCGGTATTCATTGAGACTCTGCACTTTTGATGAGCTGAGAATGTTCTAGAATGGACGGTATTTCATTGGATGCGATTTCGGTGACATTGCGTTTTGACCTCTGTATTTGCTGGAATTTGCGTTTTCAATGAGACGAGAGTGTTTTTCGAGCTTTAGGGATTTAGCCGATTTGATCACAGTTTGTTTGGAACGGTTTTGGAAACATTTGAACATTTTCGGAAACGTTCGGAACAGTTGAGAAGTATTTCAAACATTTTTGGACCGTTTGGAAATGATTTGACATCACGAAGTTGTTCGTCAAATCATGCTGTAAAGATTTCTGTGAATATCATCATTGGATGATATGGAAACGGCAAGTTTTGGTGCAACCAATTTTGTCGATGTTGTTAGCTAACAACATCGCCTGTGACGCTAAAGTACTATGAGTGGTTGATTCTTTGTTTGGATTGGTTAAATCAACCACTTATGGTACTAACTAGCTACACGTTAGGTCGGAATCGTTGATTGTTGCGTAGGATGTTATCTGAAACAACTTTTGATCTGGAATCCGCAGTTGGTACAGCAGTCTTTTGTTTTTGAGAAGTCCGTGTGACTTTGTGTTGCTCAACCAGAGCGTGGCTCGAGTAACAAGAGAATTTAAGACACTTGGTTTTGTGCCTTGTGTGACCTGTTTGTTGACGGCGCGAAAAGGATTTGGAACTCGCTGAGCTGAGTTGGGGTTCATCAAGATTTTTACATGTAGTGGCTCTTTTTTAAAACTATATTGATCTTTAAAGAAATAATTACAACCGAACGCCAGGAAACGGCGAAAATGTGTCTCCGGCCACAGCGTGGAGCGTTTAGTGGGGTACTACACGCCCAAACGGTCGCATCTAAAAAACGCTGTTTTACCACAGTGCGAAGCGTTTAGTGCCGATCTTACTGGCAGGCGCAGTATTTGCGCTCTGCGTCGCGCCAAAATCACAGAGGGTGAGCGTGTAGTGCCGCCAGTTGTGGCACTACACGGCAGGTTTCTGTGCACAAACCTTGGCAGGCGCAGTATTTCAAAAGGAAACATGGCCACCCCACAGCTTAAAGCCTGCCACGGCTGAAGCTGTGAGGTGGCCACGTTTGTTTGTCAAATACTTGCCACGGGCTAAGCTGTGAGGTGGCCATGTTTGCTTGTCAAAAACTGCCCCTGCCAGGGTTTACGCTGTGTAGTGGCCATGTTAGCTTCTGAATTACTGCGCCTGCCAGCGTGTAAGCTGTCCAGGTTAAGCTGTGAGGTGGCCATGTTTGTTTGTCAAGTACCGCAGGTGTCAGGGTTTAAGTTGTGAGGTGGCCATGTTTGTTTGCAATATTTGCCACAGGTTGAGATGTGTGGTTGTTTACTTCTGAAATGCTGCGCTTGCCAAGGGTTTAAGCTGTGATGTGGCCATGTTTGCTTCTGAAATATTGTGCCTGCGACGGCGTTGTTAGCTGCCAAAGCACTGCGCCTGCCACGGGCTTAAGCTTTTGAAATATTGGGCCTGCCGCTTTAAGAGATCTGTTGAATACGCCCCGCTCCCCAGCGGCAATGCTGCGTCAGTGTGAGATGGACTGAAGGTGTCATATGCTTCTTTACAGCATTCCACCAGTAGCATTGCCGCCGGGGGTGTGGGGGTTCTGCGCTGCCCGCGCAAAAACTAACGGGAGAAAAAATGCAGGATCACATGGAGGTGAGGCCATGGCGGCCACATGGTATCTTCTTTATTTCGCAAGAGAAACGGAACATATCGAGGGACGAAAATATGCATGTGCTTTGAAGTTAAGGTCCCACACGGGGCATGTGTCCACATTTTGGACTGCAGGCTTTCATAAAAGCAATGGATATCTTGGCTGGTGATCATCGCCAGCGTTTTTTTGGTTTCAGATCATTCAGTCTTGACGTGTATTATATAGATTCGAGTCCCCGTGAGCCTCGCTTTGTCCTCGTGCCATTACGTTTTGCGTCCGAGGCCTGGCCTCGGGCAGGCCTCGGGCAGGCCTCGGTGAGCCTCGGAGCGCCTCGAATGCCAACAAACCTGCTTCATCATGGCCCCTAAAACAGGGCCGAAAAAAGTGTTCAAAACATGGCTGCGATAGAGGGACCTCGACAGTAGCAAGCGGCCTTGGGACGCACAAAGAGAAAAAGGTATGTGTTGACATTCATGTTCAGGCTGCTGGGTCGCAAATCTGCTTGCAAAACATTTGCGGGCAGCAACGAAATTCTCCGATGGCTGACCCCATTTTTGGGTCCAAATATGGACCCCAAAATGGGGTCCAGAATTGGATCACATTTTCATTCCTTCTTTTAGGTCTTTGCTTGGGCCCCGTTTTGGGGTCCAGATTTGGACCCAAAAGTGGGGCCAGCCATCGGAAAATTTTGCTGCTGCCCGCAGATGTTTTGCAAGCAGATTTGCGACGCACTAGCATGATCGTAAGCGTTAACACATGCTTTTTCTCTCTGTGCGTCCCAATTTGTTTCTTGTACAGTAGCAAGCGGCCTTGGGACGCACAAAGAGAAAAAGGTATGTGTTGACATTCATGTTCAGCCTGCTGGGTCGCAAATCTGCTTGCAAAACATTTGCGGGCAGCAACGAAATTCTCCGATGGCTGACCCCATTTTTGGGTCCAAATATGGACCCCAAAATGGGGTCCAGACTTGGATCACATTTTCATTCCTTCTTTTAGGTCTTTGCTTGGGCCCCGTTTTGGGGTCCAGATTTGGACCCAAAAGTGGGGCCAGCCATCGGAAAATTTTGCTGCTGCCCGCAGATGTTTTGCAAGCAGATTTGCGACGCACTAGCATGATCGTAAGCGTTAACACATGCTTTTTCTCTCTGTGCGTCCCAATTTGTTTCTTGTACAGTAGCAAGCGGCCTTGGGACGCACAAAGAGAAAAAGGTATGTGTTGACATTCATGTTCAGGCTGCTGGGTTGCAAATCTGCTTGCAAAACATTTGCGGGCAGCAACGAAATTCTCCGATGGCTGACCCCATTTTTGGGTCCAAATATGGACCCCAAAATGGGGTCCAGAATTGGATCACATTTTCATTCCTTCTTTTAGGTCTTTGCTTGGGCCCTGTTTTGGGGTCCAGATTTGGACCCAAAAGTGGGGCCAGCCATCGGAAAATTTTGCTGCTGCCCGCAGATGTTTTGCAAGCAGATTTGCGACGCGCTAGCATGAGCGTAAGTGTTAACACATGCTTTTTCTCTCTGTGCGTCCCAATTTGTTTCTTGTACAGTAGCAAGCGGCCTTGGGACGCACAAAGAGAAAAAGGTATGTGTTGACATTCATGTTCAAGCTGCTGGGTCGCAAATCTGCTTGCAAAACATTTGCGGGCAGCAACGAAATTCTCCGATGGCTGACCCCATTTTTGGGTCCAAATATGGTCCCATTTTCATTCCTTCTTTTACGTCTTTGCTTGGGCCCCGTTTTGGGTTCCAGATTTGGACCCAAAAGTGGGGCCAGCCATCGGAAAATTTTGCTGCTGCCCGCAGATGTTTTGCAAGCAGATTTGCGACGCACTAGCATGAGCGTAAGGCGTAAGTGTTAACACATGCTTTTTCTCTCTGTGCGTCCCAATTTGTTTCTTGTACAGTAGCAAGCGGCCTTGGGACGCACAAAGAGAAAAGGTATGTGTTGACATTCATGTTCAAGCTGCTGGGTCGCAAATCTGCTTGCAAAACATTTGCGGGCAGCAACGAAATTCTCCGATGGCTGACCCTATTTTTGGGTCCAAATATGGACCCCAAAATGGGGTCCAGAATTGGATCACATTTTCATTCCTTCTTTTAGGTCTTTGCTTGGGCCCCGTTTTGGGGTCCAGATTTGGACCCAAAAGTGGGGCCAGCCATCGGAAAATTTTGCTGCTGCCCGCAGATGTTTTGCAAGCAGATTTGCGACGCACTAGCATGAGCGTAATGTGTTAATACATGCTTTTTTCTCTCTGTGCGTCCCAATTTGTTTCTTGTAGCAGTAGCAACCGGACTTGGGACGCACAAAGAGAAAAGGTATGAGTTGACATACATGTTCAAGCTGCAGGGTCGCAAATCTGCTTGCACAACATGTGCGGGCAGCAGCGGAATTCTCCGATGGCTGACCCCATTTTTGGGTCCAAATATGGACCCCAAAAATGGGGTCCAGAATTGGATCACATTTTCATTCCTTCTTTTAGGTCTTTGCTTGGGCCCCGTTTTGGGATCCAGATTTGGACCCCAAAGTGGGGTCAGCCATCGGAGAATTTTGCTGCTGCCCGCAGAGGTTTTGCAAGCAGATTTGCGACGCACTAGCATGAGCGTAAGTGTTAATACATGCTTTTTCTCTCTGTGCGTCCCACTTTGTTTCTTGTACAGTGCAACCGGACTTGGGACGCACAAAGAGAAAAAGGTATGAGTTGACATTCATGTTCAAGCTGCAGGGTCGCAAATCTGCTTGCCCAACATGTGCGGGCAGCAGCGAAATTCTCCGATGGCTGACCCCATTTTTAGGTCCAAATATGGACCCCAAAATGGGGTCCAGAATTGGATCACATTTTCATTCCTTCTTTTCAGTCTTTGCTTGGGCCCCGTTTTGGGATCCAGATTTGGACCCAAAAGTGGGGTCAGCCATCGGAGGATTTTGCTGCTGCCCGCAGAGAGGTTTTGCAAGCAGATTTGCGACGCACTAGCATGAGCGTAAGTGTTAATACATGCTTTTTCTCTCTGTGCGTCCCACTTTGTTTCTTGTACAGTCGAGGTCCCTTTCTGGCCGCCATGTTTCTACTGGTTTTTTGGATCCTGTTTTGGGGGCCATGATGAAGCAGGTTTGTTGGCATTCGAGGCGCTCCAAGGCTTACCGAGGCCTGCCCGAGGCACGCATGGCAGGAGCTACTGTGGAAGAAACCGCCTTTGAGGACGTCAACATGTGGCAGGCACTGCCCTTTATGACCTTTTATGGGAACCTAGAATGTGGCAGGGCCAAGTCTGGGAGGCGAGACCTGATGGGGAGTCAACGCGTGGCAAGGCCAAGTTTGGAAAGAGGCATGGAAGCCGCAAGGGGGAAGAAGAGAACTCTTCAACACGAAGGCGTCACCGAGGGAAGGGGAGGAAACGGCAGCAAACCCCCTCCCCCCCATACAATGTGCCACACACCACATTGGGCATCCGCAGGGCGGGTTGCTTTCTATTACTTTGTATTTCTCAAACGCCGGAAATGCATCCGCGGCCATTTTTTGGGGGTTTTTGGCATCCGCCGTGGTCCTTCGCAAGGGTTTTTCCGCATCCGCAGGGGAATCCGCAGGCATCCGCGCGTGCGTTGGCAGATATGTGAATCCACAAAAGTGCTTTTCCGGTACATGGCTGAGCTGTGGACGTTGGATGCTACGCAGAAATCGCAAGGTTGAGTCACATCATCCATGATTTAAATTTTCTCCTCGCAATATTCCTCTAGAAAAATTAGAAGTACTGTAGAAAACATGGTGCGTTTTAGGGCCATCCTTTGTTTGGGGGTACCTATCCAGTGCCAACGTCTGCAATTTTATACACGACCGTGGTGTCAGCGATTCTATAGAGATTTCATGGCTCCGCTGCCATGTGAAAACACGAGCGCGGCGTGGCAGCTCTTTTTCACAGCTCGGACTGGAGCCAAACCACACAGGTTGGACAGCTCAGTCACTCTTCTTCTTAGAAGAGTCGTGCAGAGTAAAACGCAGTGACACTCAAACGTTCTCAAACTTCTCAAACTACTTCAAAAGAGTTCTCAAGCTTTAAAACCGTTCTTCCAGCTTCTCCAAATAAAACGTCTTCAGCTCAAACTCACAAATACCCTACAAAACTCCTACCCAATACAGTCACAACATCAAGTTCCCCCTTCCCCCTACCCATCCCGCCCCACAGCGGCCTAGGCATGGGTCAAACAACAGTCCAAAACCCCCAAAAACCACAAAAACACATAACCAAAACAGCTCCAAGCCTTCTTCCAGGCGCACAAACTGGTATTCCATTTGGTGCCAAAATTGGTTCCTACCTGCGTTTCTATAGGTTCCTATTGGGGGTTCTCTAGTTTCACAGATCGGTCCTACAAACTTCAATGTTTTCCTAACTGTTCACACTGCACAAAAAAATTGTTCCAAGATAGGTTTCAAGATGTTCAAGTAGGTTCAAGGTGGTTCAGTACACTGTACATCCTCTCACCTAACTTTCACACAAAAAGGCCTTCGCATGACGCAAGTGGATCAAAGTTGGGCAGCAATTTTTCAACGCAACTGGGGAGGACAACTTCTTGGAGTCCAAGGCCAATGTTTTACAGCTCCGAAAATGAGATTCTGAAGTGACCTTTTTTTGCCAAAACTGGCGCAGCTTTGACAAACAGCAAGTCCAGAAGGCACCACAGTGTCCCACTGCCACACCATCAATCATGGCTAAGGGACCCCAACCATAGTATTATATAGATTAGAGTCCCCGTGAGCCTCGCTTTGTCCTCGTGCCTCGGGCAAGCCTCGGTAAGCCTTGGAGCGCCTCGAATGCCAACAAACCTGCTTCATCATGGCCCCCCCTAAAACAGGGCCCAAAAAAGTGGTCAAAACATGGCTGCGAGAAAGGGACCTTGACAGTATGCTCAGAAGTAGATTGCAGCGAAACCAAGTCCATGATGCCACTCACCCACAGAATAGGCAGGCTCAGAATCACGAACAACAAAGGCATGCTTATGCTGCTCGCGGGCGCCCCAGGCTGGCCTACAGGGAGCACCACTGAAATGCGTCGGTGAAGCTCACTGCAGGACAGTCTGGTCCATGGCGGCCGGCTACCTACTGCCCCTCTCGGATAGATGCAGCCACCCATGAAGTGAACCCAGCGAGGAGGACATCCCAAGGAGACCCAGAAGAGACAAACGAATTCAAAACCAATAAGCAGAAAGCCTCTTATTGTAAGAGAGGTCAAGTCAGTAGAAAGGCAAGGCAAAAGGCAGGCCCTAGGGGCACAAAACTAATTGGCCGTCCTCAGTAACCTTAGTGGATCGCAAGAATGTTGTGAGAGTGCTTCTCCAGTCAGTAGCCTGAGTCAATAAACTTAATCAAACTGGTCATCAATACTCGCACAATCAACTCTTAGCTCCATTCGTTCGTACCTGAGTGAGGGCAGGGGAGGGTAGCACAAGCAGACGAGGGCACTCTAGCCCCAACAAAGACGCAAAACGGCAAAAGACGACCAAACAAGAGCAGAACCAGACAAACAGACCAAGCACAGTCTTGCCAGGGTGAGGTTGGTGACTAGCGTCCTAACTTCACTCTGCCTCATGGCAGCAAAGGCCTCTGACTCTGTGTGGGGTGTGTAGCACCCTCTCCACCATGTTGCATGTGCTGTTAGGTGGCTCAGTTTTAGGTATTCATCATTATGATGATCCTGGTCCCCGATTGGTCTCCGCTAAGCTGCACTATTGCTACTCTAATGCGGTATTCTCCGGCCTTGTCCTCCTTTGCCTTCCCGGCTCCCCCCTTATTGGTTTGGTTCGGTTGGTGCCTGTCCGGTTGGTTTGGTTTCTGCTCCTGGGTTGTTGTCTCTCTTGCTTGGTTGGTTCTGTTGTGCCCTCCGCCGCCTTTGAAACTTTTCCTTGCCCTCACTCAGGCACGAGACGCCTGGAGCTCAGTGGATTGTGAGATTTTGTTGATCTGCTTGTGTATGGTTGCTGACTAAGGTTATTTGGCCTGAGAGACACTGACACATCAGTTTTCACTTGTGTGACTAAGGACGGGACTTATCTTTTGGTGTCCCCCAGGGCCCGACTTTTCACCTTTCCCTCTCCTTTTGCTTTGTCCTCCCTGTGAAAGGGTAATTAGTTGTGCCTGTCATGGACTAGACTGTTCTACAACGAGTCTCACTGGAGCAATCCAGTGGTGCTCCTGCATTTTTACGAATCTGTCACAACGAGAGCTTTTTTTTTTTCCTCCGGTTTGGCCGATTCGCACTAGGCACGGTCCTTACAATTGCGTAAGCAGTGAAAAGCAGTAGTGTACAGGACTCGTGTGGTCCAAAAATCTCAGGCCAATCATCATGAGAAACCAACCAAACAACAAGAACCACAACCAAAAAACGACCCGCAAATCCCCCAGCCAGATTTGCGTTTCGCCACAAAGCAAGACAGCGAAGCAACAAAGAAAGGGGCAGGGCCCAACAAGAACCAACACAAAAAATTCTCAGATTTGCCTTGGATACAGCGACCTAAGCCACTGTATCATCATCAAAAACATGCAAACTAATTAATTGCGGCGGTGCACGAAGTGTTGTACCTGATTGCCCAGACCGTCTTAATTGAGAACAGCAAAGGGAGTCCATCATTGTAGGCAAGCTGATGTGTGGGTCGACAAAGGCCGCCTGTATGGACGATTTGTCAATAAGTAAACTTCCGCATCTCTGCTGTTCACCCTGTATTGTCCAGCGTATGCCAGGCAGTCTGTTCCTGTCAGTATACACCACCGCAAGGGACTGTAATCTATTTCCCCCCCAAAACGGGGAGGAGAGCACAGACAGCCTGCAACATGGTAAGCACTTGCAGAAACCGTCACGTGATTGTGCCCAAGACCCTAAGGCCGTGGGTGAAAAAGTGGCTAAAGGCCTGACCGGCTCAGTACGGCCATGACAGACAAATGATGTTTCGACTATAACATGGGCTCGTGAGCACTTCCAGTATGATACTGCAGGTAGCTCGACAAAGTTGCATTCGCATTGCTGTAAGTCTTGTGCACTAAAACAATCAAAGAAAAGGTGGTTCGGCGCGCCTGCACCAGATACTCAGACAGGAGTCACTAGGCGTCATCGTCCCAGCAAGTTCTGCGGAGAGGACCGGATGCACAGGAAGGCATCTGTATATTCCAGACAAAGCCACTCTCCCATCGAGTGGGCCATAGGTCATAGCAATACAGAAAATCCGCACAACGAACCATGTGGGCAGGCTTTGCTGCACTCGGGCGCTCCAGACTGAACTGCAGGAAGCACAACTGGACAGCGCCAGTAGAGCTCACTGCAGTGCAGCCTAGTCCATGGCTCTACCGGGAATCTACCGCCCCTCAAGGTAACACCCAGGAAACAAAACACAGAGAGAGAAGGGCCCATCCCAATACAGCCAAAGAGGAAGCCACCAGACAAATTCAACACAAACAAACGAACAAGCAAACGAATTCAACAGGGGATCAACTCAACCTAAAAAAAGGGGGGGGACGGTGAGCAAAAGCTGTCCCACCTCGGATAAATCCTTAGTCACTACCGGATAAGATCAATGTAACCATGGTGAAACAATGGGTGACTGTGCAGAGCTGGAACCTCGGTATCCAGGCAACAGAGAAAGCAAATACAATACACGCCAAACCGAAATAAAGCCTGCCATCAAGGGGGAAGCAAAGAGGGGGGAGCGGCCAAAGTACAACCCATGCAAGACAACAAGCCACCAGAGGAAAAGAGGAGAGGAGCCAGGAGGCAGCAGAGGACAGAGAGAGAAAGGACACACACGCACTAGAAGGGGTACGAACGTGTCTTAGCGGAGTCCAGGAAGGGGACAAGGATCATACAGTGATGAATACCTCAGTGAGGGAGCACACAGCACCCCAACAACACATGAAGCATGGTGTAGAGGGAAAGATCCCCACACAGGGCCAAGGCCTTTGTTGCCATGAGACATGATGAGGAGGGGAAACAGTGCGCAACAAACACTCCACGCGCAGAGGCACGGCAACCAGGCCGTCGCCGGAAGCAACGATACCCAGAGGGAGGGACCAGTAAAACCTGGACCAAGGCGCCAACGAGGACCATCCGAGGGGGAGGGAGGGCTACGGCAGGCAGGGACCAAACAAACAACCAGAAAAGAATCACCAACCGAGGCACTACGCCTACTGTAGCTCTGCACATTGCATCAACTATGGGTAAAACGATGAATTCACGTACCTTAGCTAGTGGGACGGGTAGGAGAGGGGTAGTCTCGTCAGTATTATGTCAGGGGAAAGCGAAACCAGTTACATCATCACCTATGATTGTCAGGCACCGGGTACGAGAGCATGCACTAATGCAGCGGGCTTCATGGTGTGAGGAGGCCTTAGTATAATCTAAGCTCTCGGCTGGACAACTCATTCTAAGCACTAGTGCAAGGGGAAAGCATGCTGCTCGGCTTGTTATGCCTAGGCTATCACTCCCACATGAAAACACATGAGTGTGGATACTGGCTGTTGGAGGTCTGAATCAGTAGGGGCCAGGCATGTGATAGAACATTTTTGATAAGTATAAATGAGGAAAAGCTGTGTCACCTACTGCATACCAGTGCGCCTGTCACGTCTTTGGACAGACACACCAGTGTGGAAGTAGCCTCCCAGGCTTGGGTCATGAGGAACCTGACAATTATAAATGAGGAAGAGCTGTGTCCCCGACTGCATACCAATGCACCTGTCACGTCTTTGGACAGACACACCAGTATGGACAGTAACCTGAAGTAGAAATGACGAAAGACCCAATAGTGATTGAAGTAAACTCCCACTTCCGTTGCTGATGAAACAAAAGCCAATGTTGTATGAAGGACAAAGCGGAGTGAAACAGAAATGAGACACGGGGGAAAGAAGAGACAAGGTGGACACAAATAGGGAAAAGATGGGAGAAGGTGTTGGAGGGATCATGTCGTACCTCTCATGAAATGTTCCAAATGATGCTTCTTGTCCGATGTGATAGTGTCGTTCCATTCATTGGTGAGTGCAAACGAAACTGGGTTAGCTGCTTGCTGAGCAATAGCTCGCTGATGTAGCGCTCGAATCGCCCGTTGATGTTCATCCTGATCTTCCGGAGGAACCCTCTTGCGGACTCTCCTGTCTGGGAAGGTTCGTTCCCGCAAGTTGGCTTGCAAGGCATGTCCCGCTACATAAACTGCAGGTTGCTGGAATAAAACCGCTTGGTACCTTTGGGCTCCCGGTGCAGGGCCACGCCAAAAAGGCGAAATCCACGCAGAAGCATGGCCCCCCGCAAGCACCAGGCGCACCCTGGGGCGGTACCCTTTCCACACCACGAGGCCCAGGTCAACCAAGGAGAGTGGATCCACTCACCGAGTGACGTGGGGACCGAAACCATTCATTTCCACCAAGAATGTACGGCGTAAACCGTACACCCCGAATGGACGTGGAGACGGAACCCATTCATTTCACCCAAGATGATCACCACTCAATCCAAGAGAGACCAACTCATGATGCCCCCATAGGTTCCCGGACTCCAGCAGCTTCCAGCGGCTACCGGAGAAGACGATCCAAGAAAGGAGTGGAAAGTCTTAGTCACCTTTTCAGTGACCCCAGTCCCTATGGAGCACAGCTCGGACCTTAGAGCCTAAAACAAGGTCCTCACTGTGGCCAGACTGTACATTGAGCCCACTCTCCCCGAAGGTTGAGAGTGAACCGGTCGGTGACCCAGTCGTTAGCGATCCCATGTATCCCAGGGGGATACACCTGTCTTGCGACAGGACCCTAACACTGTTAGGGAGGAACCGACGGTCTCGTCCACCGCGAGCTTAGCTACCCAACGATGAATATTGACCGTTAGCCAACGGGTTGCCCCGTTGACCCCTCCTCGAGACAAGTCCCCAAGTCTCTAAGAGGTTCACCGACCTTGCCTGTTCCCCGGTGTCATCATTGGGTGTTGCTACCCTAGACACAAGGTAAGGTGAGACCCGTCGGTCCCGTACCACGTGTGTACCGATCGGTCCGGGAGAACCCCGAGATACCGCACGATCACCCAAGGATGTGCGCAAACACAAACGAGGGTGTGACATGAGGAGCAACCCAACATGTCAACACACGCCGACTAGGGGGTACCAAGGTACCGTGTCAATTCACGGTTCGTTAGGGACGGGGGCCTACAGCAACTCCCCTGCGCTATATGGAAGTTTAACGTCCCCCCGGACCCTCTCGGGTCCACCTCCCCCTGTTGAGCGCATGGTATTGGGGACCCCATCCCCCTACCCACGCTCTGCAAATCTGTTGATATGCACTGTCCATTCAGCAAACATATGGCTGTGCGACAGTTGATTCCTGAGTCGCGCTACCGTTTGATGCAGGCTCCCATTGGTATGCCACAATAGCAACAGACTGAAGTTGGAAGGCCAATCAAGTGGGCACAGTGTGGCTGTTTCTTTCCATTTTTCAGGTGTAAGCCCTTCTTGGGAAGGTATGATCACTTCCAGAGTAGTGCGAGTCGGCCCCAGTGGTTGGAGACCTCGCATCATGGATGGTTCAACGAGCCCTGATGTGTATCCATGGATGAGCTCCTGGAAGCATCCAGCCATTTGAAAGTCTTCATCCAGTCCAAGACGAAAACCAGGCATGGTTTTGGCCAGCAAATTTTACTGCTTGGAGCAGCTGTTTTGCTCCTTCCACTGGAGTCTCGTCACAGGAACGTTTCGGGCATGCGATGTTGATTTCTTGTGGTTTCTGCGCATTCTCAGGGGCATTCTCAAGAAGTTTGGGAGCAATTTTGCTAGCCCAGCTAGCCGGGAACCATGCCAATAGGGCAGAGGCACCACTCGTAAGGTCCACTAGCCCAGTAGTTCGTCGATGCGGCCGATCAGTGACCAGGACTTTTACTGGGCCACTCGGCGCTCGACTCCGGTTCACCTCAGAGCTCTCAAGGGCCGAGCCGATGAGCTCAGACAGGATGGGCCGAAACCAGTACGTGGCATACAGCAAGCATTCAGTTTCTGGAGTCACCATGCATTCAGCCAATCTGTCACAACGAGAGCAACTTTGCCGAAGGGAGTACTAGCTTGGCGGAACTAGCGTGTACAGTCATGCTGAGATTCAGCCTCCCTTTGCTGTTTGAGTGTGGAGATTGCACCTTGTTTGGCTTCATACTGTCTGTACAACTCTGCTGCGTGTCCCGCATCTCAGCGAGCACTGCCCAGACGTTTTCGCTGGCTGAGATCAACCACGCTGCAGTTTCTGTTTTCCTCCCCTATGAAAAACTAGGAGTCTGCACGGCATTTGCGATGGCAGCTTGGAAATTTTGTTTCACTGATCTGTGATGCTTCCTGTGTGCCGTCCGTCCCCTCACGGGGAGGTGCCTGGCATTGAGACCACCACGACTTTCCTGCTCACGTCGATTTATTGTGACAGCCATACGGCGTTGGACGGAAAAAATCACGTCGATTTATTGTGACGACTTTGTCCATGGAGGACTGCTGGACAAGCTGTTCTGAGAGGACAGTGAGAGAGGCACCAGTTAACAGCTCGTGCTCATGTACAGTTTGTAGCACCTCTATGTCTGTGCTGATATTTCTGTATGCCTCCCCCTTTGCACTTGGGCTCTCTGTTGTGTGTTTGTGGTTTTGTGGTCGCCTCCCTCCCTCCCCCCCTCGGTTGTTTCCGTGTGGCGCCCTGGCCCAGTAAATTTTTAGTTTTACTGGTCCCTCCCTCTGGGTATCTGGTTGCTTCTTGCGACGGCCTGGTTGCCTTGCCTTATTGCTTGGAGTGTTGTGGTGCTTTGCTTCCTCGCTTCATTTTGTTTCACGGCAGCAAAGGCGCCTTCCTCCTTGCTCTCCTTTTCCTTTCTTCTTCTTGCGGAAGGTACGCAACCTTCGAAACCCTTGGGTCAGCGTCCAGGACGTCGTCCTTAACTCACTAGAACCGTCCACGCTACCAAGTCAACCACTCCCAGAGCCCAGCCACTTTTACACACAAGCACAGAAACAAGAAATTTCTTGCTCATGTCGCTATGGTTCTTGTTGGTGTGTCACGCCTTGACACAAAATGATGCGGAGTCGCCAGTCAGCATCTTTCTGCTAACTCTCACAAAAGCGATCAAAAACACATGTCCTCACAAAAAGTCTTTACATCAAGACATGGTTTGTTTGTTTAAATAAATTTGAGTGTTTGAAAAACGTTGAAACATTTCAAGCACCAAAACATGATTCATAATGTCTCCCTCAGATCTGTTAGCAACTCCAGTTCTGAATGCCTTTCAGAACGTTGCTCTCGCTATCATCATTGAGAGACAAAACACACTACTCTTCTCCAATCAATGTCAAACAAAGTTCCTTCTTCCGAAGTCACAAAAGTGAATTCTACGATCTTCTCACGATTCCTTCGTGCACTTCTGCGATGATTCTGTCGACAAAACTAAAGCAAAATATATGGAAAATGGTTTGATTTTCCATGTCACTATACAAATTCAAATCCTCACAATGTTCTCCGTGCAATCAAAGTACTCAAAGAAGACGAAAAGTATATCGTTGTTGGGTTTCGTCATCTCCAATAAAACGTGCAAAACATGAAACGTGCAAATACGATGTCAACCATCACGGTTGAGCTCATCATCAAGATGAAAATCAAATTCACTTCTTCCAATGCAGAAAAGACCAATGGATTCATCTCACCACAGATGTCAAATTTTCACACCCCCTTTTGAGATGAACTCCATTCCATGTATAGCTGTAACTCATCCAAGCTTCAGCACATATAGCCCAAGCTCGACAGGTCAATACATATAGTACGAATTGTCCCGTTGTCCACCATCCAATGAACAACCAGCTCATAGTCTTTTCTTTGCCTTTGCACCAATGAAGATATTTTCAATCACCCAACTGCCTCTGCACTGAAGTTCCAGTGAAGCAACCCTTTGGCTTTCCAACCTTTCCAGAGTCCTCCACAATCTTGCATGCGCAGAGAAAAGAATACCAATCCTTCGCAATTGGACTCGTACTCTTGTTTCCCAGGTGATTCATACTCCATTTGCAATATCCGGCCATCTCTTCATCGACATATACCTCTCGGTATGTCTTGCCCTCATTGGCAAACTTTCCAAACGCAAACTTCGTTCTGCTCCAATCTCGAAAACTCATTCCTTCAGGCACCAAATCAGCAGTAAGCTGATCAAGGACCTTGTCGGCAATCCCAGGAAAGATTGGGATAGGCATCACAGGCAACTGTGCATTCAAAGGTTCAGCTGCCGAAGAAATCAAATCGAATTCCTCATCATCCAGAGCCTCACGAAGTCGCTTGCTTCCGTCTGTCATTGCTCCTTGACTCTCCAAAGGAGTCAAAACACTGGATCCGGCTGCATAGCCTGACCCTGAATTTCCACTGTTCCACTTCTTCTGAAGAAGAGCAAGCAAAGCTTTCTCATCCTCATCTGTCCATCCAGACTTGGCCATGGCTACAAACCAAACCGCGTCCGGTAGTGAAAAAGCACTAGACTGTGGCTAAACTCTTAGGAGCAATCAACCTAGAACGTGAAACGAAGTGTCGAACCGCCATCACAAGTGTGATAGGATCAGTGGCCTTTCAGATTGTTCTGCACTGCGCACACACACTGCATCTTACAGCATCGCGCAACAAAACTCTGCACAAGATGAAACATCGTGAAAACTCCTGTTTGTCTTTGGCAACGTTTGTTTGAAAACAACGTGCAAACAGAAATGAAACTGAATGAAACATGGTACCAACTTCTGTCTCTCTCTCTGTCACAGGGCCCCCTTTCAAACGCAAACTCAACTCTTCTTCGAAGCATGTTTGACCGCAATCAAAATGTATCTTGCTAACTTTCGGTTGTAAAACGCTGTTTCAGTATAGTTGATTTGATAGAGTTCTGCATGTGTCTGACATGTGCATGTAGAAAGTTTGGAATGAAGATTTAGTGCAAACCAAGCTGAATTGGAAACAAACTTCAATGTCTTTCCAATCGGAATACCATCCTTGTTCTGACATCCAGTCTTGCACAACCTCACCAAAGCCTCATGCCTCATGTCAAAACTCTGCAAAAGACTCACTGTCTCAGGTCGGGACCAAATGGTATTTCGTTCTGGGAGCTCAAACGAACATGAGTCTGCATGTTTGAAGTAACCACCAATCGCGTTGATGATCTCATCCCATTCCTGGTCCTTTTCAGTGACTGAGTCCGGATTGAAATTGCGAAGCGGACTTCCACTTCCACAAGGAGTCGATGCATGAATATGCACCCAAGGTGGACATGACGAATTCTTCCACTGTCGAATGCAAACAGCTACACGACTCAACGTTCCAGAACTCTGCACCTTAGCAACTACACCAATGTATGGGACCTTCGAAACTTCACAGACCTTTCTCAAGTTCGAATGTTCCGAACAACACAGTTCCACAATCGCAATTGAAGAACCCTGAGTCAACACTTGCTGCAACACACTCAGTTCACGCAGTTCTGCCAACTCAGCTGTCAAACCATCTGGAACCACAATCCCAAGAGCATAGCGATGTTTGTAGAAAGCTTTGGCACTCAAGCATTTAGTGAAAAGATCTGCTGGATTTTCAACACCACTCCTGTGTCTCAATTTCAACAAACCCTCTCTCATCTGCTCTCGTAACCAATGCAATCTTATTTCAATGTGTCGTGAGCGTCGTGGCACGTCCATGGACCTCACAAGTTGCAATGCAGAGCTTGAATCGCTCTCCAACCAAATCACAACTTCTTCTGGCTCATCGATCTCATGAAGTGCAAACAGAAGACGGTGAACCAGTCTTCCAAACGCAACGCTTTCTTGACACACTGATTGCAAACCATAGAGTTCTGCCTCACATGAACTCAAGCTCAAAGCTTGTTGTTGTCGGCTCAGAGACCTTACCAAGGACCTCTCAAAGAAAACAGCTCCACCGCTAACACCTTTGCGGTTGTTGAAACGGTACGGCGCATGTGAAGCGTCACTGAAAGAGTGAAGATGGACTGATCTCAGTTGAGTATCGTCAACTTGACTCATGATGGTCTCATCTCTGCTCGGTAGACACAAGCATGCATGCATGTCAACATACAAGAATCTCAAGACTGCTTTCAATGCTTGTTCAGTTCCGTGCATCGGTTTCGCTTGCTGCGTCCCAAGAACAGACATCCATGTCTTCAAGTCATGACGCACCTGTGACAACCAAAGCAATTTTCCCAACGCCTTTCTGAAGCGTGAGTATGCTTCATCTGACAAAGGTTTCTGAAAGTTGCTATCCGTGAGTGTCTTCTCAAGATGTCCTGAAATGTCAGGAACATTCTCAGACCCACGAGTAACACCGTAATCCAGAAACGTAGAGTCAAGATAATGTGGATCGACACCCAGAGTGATCTCAGAGGAATCTCTTTCCCTTTTGATGACACGACCAATAAAGGTCAGGGATCCTCCCTCTTCTCCGATCTCTCCAGTTGTCTTCACAGGCACTACAGACGACAAAGTTGCAACCACATGTTCTTCAGCTTCCTTAGTGGTCGACAACAACAAGATGTCATCAACATACACAACACACAAACAAAACCCAATCTCATGACCATCTTTCACAATCTGTCCACCATACACACATGGTTCCAACGAATCAGACCAAAGGCCTACATGTTCAACCGTAAATGTCAAAAGCTGCAACCATGCCAGTGAAGCATCACGTAACCCGTTCAATGCCTTTTCAAGCAAATAGTAGGTCGCTTCACCTGATGGAAAGCTAATCGACAACGGCATCTTCAAGACAACATGTACACCAGTTCCCAATGGACTATGCATGAAGGCATGACTCACGTCCAATGCACGCAAAAGCATCTTCCGTGTCGCTGCCATCGCAAGTACCAAATGGACACTCTCGATTGAAGGAGTCGGACTGCTAAATCCTAAGGATCTAGCTGAGGAGCCACGATTGAAATCTTTCGCAACAATCCTGGTTCGAACCCTCTCACTGCTTTTGTAAGCTGCAACCCACCTTGACTGGATCAAACGAAGGTTCGGAACAGCCTTCTTCATGTCGTCCAGTTCTGACTGGGTGATGATGCGGCCAGTCTTGCAGTGTTCCAAGTTCCTAACCTCCTCTTGCATACCTTTGAAACCTTGTTCCAAATCAAGCTCTTGCAAACTCTGGTCATCTATGATACTGTCCGGTTTCCAAACCAAGACATCCTGACCTCCAAGACGCATCTTCACAAAATCATGCTCATTGCCTCGATTGAAACAAACAGAATCAAGAGAACCAGAAAACATTTCAGGAGATGTTGCCGGAGCAAAAGACGCTGGACCTTCAAGTGTACCTAAACTCGCAACCAACACAGGCTCACCACTACCAACCCAAAACCAATCAAAATCCATGTTTGTTTGAAGCAATTCTTCCGAATCTTCACGGATCTCTCTTTCCAACTGTTCTCGGTCGGTCTCAGCTTTTCTTTTAAACCTTCTGGTGTATTCAACCTGTGTTTCCGGCTGTCGCCGAGCGGACTCAGGTGTCGGTACCAGATCTTCATCATCGACTTCTTCTACTGGCACCTGAACCTGTGGTACAACAACAGGGCTCTCCTGAGAGAGTGCAGGTTCAACACGTCTTTCCTTTCTCCGTTGTTCCTCAAACTCAGCAAAACGCTTCCTACATTCCTTGTTGTGCCTAATACCAGGTGCTTCCATGCCACTCTCACATGCTGGACATCGACGAGTCGGTTCAAAACGTGATACGTCAGGTGAAGTTCTTTCAGAACTCTCAGGACTACCAATAGCTACATCTGCAGTATCTGCTGGTGACGTAGGAGATGGAGTGACAGAAACTCGAGACGGCTCTGCTGGAACTTCCTGTGGAGTCACGACAACGTTCGATCTTGCCAATGGCACTGCTGGCGCCAAACGCAACTCACCAGATTTCTTCTTCACACTGCTGGATTCTGGCAAGACAAGTTTGGGCTGTGAAGGTGCCGGCAAACTCTGGCCTTTCAACTTTCGCAACTCTTCAGGAGGTAGCTGACTCATATCAGCTGGTGCAGTTCCACTGTCATTCACAATTTGGGGTCTACTACCTACAGTCCCAGTGTCAAATTGAGTCAAAACTCCCTGTCCCGAATTCAAATCCCATCTCAAAGGTGAAATAGCCCTGATGTTCCTAGCTACAAAACGCATCAACTCAGCTTTGCCATCCACACGAATGAGACCCTGCACAACTGGACCTCGTTCCAATCCCATGTGAATGAAAGTACACTCAACATTTCTCGTGGAAAGTGGTGAATGCTGCCGAATTGAATCAGGAATCTCTGCCAAAACCTGAGCACCAAACAAAGTCGAAACTGGTTTGGATAACTTCCTTCCTGACACCATTTCCAATGGACTTCTGTCTGAACCTCTCGATGTTGAAAAATGGTTGTTGCACAAAGCCAAATACGTCAAAACATCAACCAAATTCTCATGTGAAAACGTGACATCCAACCCTTGCGCATTCAGATCAGCCCTTAGTACAGAAAAGGATTCCTTTAATTCCCTAACTGCTCGCTCAGCCGACCCAATCGATCGATGTTGTTGTGGCGCGGCTCTCCGAATAGCGAACGTATATCGGCCAGTAGAGGATCCAATGATCTCTCCCACTGCCCTCTCGCTATCGGTGTGGACGTCAATGGAGACTGCCTTCGAAGTCAACCCAAAATGTTGGAGCCATACAACAATCTGTCTCCTGGCTGCTTCGACATCTTCTCCAACCACCACATAGCCAATGCACCTCGACATCATCTCGGTTAACACAAGGATCTTCACCGAACCTGGGAGTTCGTCTGTGACGATCTCTCCTGATGTTTTGAGGAATGCAAAATCGGCCTGAATCGAAACCTCTTTCCTGTCACCTTTGTCTCTCCTGTGCTGAAAAACAGAACGACCCTTGGCACACTCCAAACAGTTCGGATTGAATGGAATATGTCCCTGTCTCCGGTGACGTGCCAGTTCACTGTCGTCTCCTCCAGACACAGCTGCGACAGAAAAGTCATGAGTGTTACTCACAGTCAAGTCAGACCTGTATGCACTACTACTACCAACATCGGGATACAAACGAACCCAAGGACAATTGGCAAAATAAGCAACATCAAGACAATGCATTCCAAGCTTCTCATGGAACAAATCAAAACCTTTTGGACCTTGTGTGAATCTCCATCCCGAATCTGCCAATGAAGTAATTGACAAAATGTTGTGCCGGATGGAACCCACCAAAACATTCAAACGTGCTTTCTTCCAACACCAATCATCACCTGATGTGCCTGACATGTGCATCTGTACTCCAATCTCAGCAGTGCCTGACATGTTGACTGAGGATCCATTGGCAGCTTTGTAACTACCTAATCCCTCACTGTCCTGCAGCACTGACCTGAAGGCTGACAAGTTCGATTCAGCCAAAACACTTGTGGATGCACCAGAGTCAAGAAGCCACCAAGAAGCATCGGTGTTGTCAGCGACCTGTGAAAGCAAAGGTCGCAAAAACTTCAAGTAAGGTTCAATCTGCTGTTCAACTGAAACCTCACTGTGGTCATCAAACCAATCATGTGCACGCACCAAAACGACTTTCATCGGTACAGTGGCACACAAGTCTCGGCTGGGGTCATTAACAAAACATGTTTCCAAGTTGGAACTATCACCAAGTCCAACTTCATCTCCACACTTCAAACCACAAAACCATGGCTCATGAGTACAGCTGTCGCAACCTCTTGCCAGCACACAACCCATGTCAGCCGCTTCAACTTCCTCTGACTCATGAGTACAGCTGTCGCAACCTTTTGCCAGCACACAACCCATGTCAGCCAGTTCACTTCTCACTAATTCTGACTCACAAGTACAGCTGTCGCAACCTCTTGCCAGCACACAACTTGTGTCAGCCAGTTCATTTTTCTCTTCTGACTCATGAGTACAGCTGTCGCAGCTCTCTGCCAGCACACAACCCATGTCAGCCAGTTCACTTCTCACTACTTCTGACTCACAAGTACAGCTGTCGCAACCTCTTGCCAGCACACAACTTGTGTCAGCCAGTTCATTTTTCTCTTCTGACTCATGAGTACAGCTGTCGCAGCTCTCTGCCAGCACACAACCCATGTCAGCCAGTTCATCTTCTTCTTCTGACTCACGAGTACAGCTGTCGCAGCTCTCTGCCAGCACATAACCCGTGTCAGCCAACTCACTTTCAAAGTCTTTGCAATCAACCACAAGCCTATTCTCGGTTTCCATGTCAGCAACCTCATGCTCATGCACAAACCTAAGACCTCCAGTGGTTTCACATGTCATGTCAAACAACAAAGGATTTATGATCATGCTGCCGACACTGCCAGTCTTTTGGACATCAGACCTATTGTCGTGACTTGCACTCGGTTCCGCACTTTGGACTGGTCCCTGTTGCCAGGTATACCCATACCCGTCGCAATACCATCCAGAACCATCGTCCCACCATGTCTGCGAAACTCCCCATTGACCATCACAGCTCTCCGGCCATTGGTCATGCCACCAATAGTCATCATCGTCCCAACTCTCTGCAGTCCAGTCGGTCCAATCCTCTGAAACTTCATTCAACTTGCCTTTCTTTCCTTTTCCTTTGCTACTGCCTTTGCTCCTAAATGTAGCACCCTTTCCTTTGGAACCTTTACCTTCTTTGCTTTCAGGGCAGTTGAAGCTGATGTGTCCCATGTTACCGCATCTAAAACACCGAATCTTGCTCATGTCTGCGGTACAACCTGAGGCAGTGTGTTTCCGACTGCCACACTTTCCACACCTGCCTTCCACTGCATCTACGAGTTCGGCATCAAGAGAATGATGTTCTACACTCCCCTCCAGGGAACTCAATCTCTTGCTGGGGCCTACTGTCCCAAAATCGCTAAACAGGCGTTGTTGCTCTTCCCAACGCATCGCAGCGTTCCTGTAGGACTCGTAATTGTCTGCGCCGCTGTGATGGAGAACATAATTCTTCACCGTCTCAGGCAAACTTTTCAACAGAACAACTAGCATGTCAGAATCTGCCAGCTTCAGTCCTGTGGTGTCCACCTGCATAGGGAGAGTTCCTAGCAACCTTGAGAACCTTGCAGCTTCATAGTCAATTCTTCTGATAGTATCACTAACCAAGGAACTCGGCGATGTCTGCGTCGCCGCCAGGACAAAGGACTTCCCTGCAATCTGCGTCCTTAGTGAGAGCGCTTCGGATCTTGCCCTCAGAGAAAATTCAAGAGTAAGTTGCCTAAGCAGTTCAAACCCGTTTGCTTGTTGGTTTACTGCTACTGCCACTCTGTCACTAGATCCTACTCCATGTAGTGCCACACCCTCACTGAAAGCGTTCACCAACGCCACACACCTGGGGTTGTCGTGAAACGCAGCTTTTAAGATGGACATAAGCCTTCGAGACCTTGCCTGTTGTGCTCCACTGAGCGCACTCCATCTGATGGGACCGGGCCAACGGCTACTATGCTGGATTTCCACAGAAAATTCTAAACTTCCACCAGCTGCCCAGGATGACAACTCATCCAAATAGCCAGCCCAACCTAACACCTCTTCTTCTCTTGTCTTCCAAGTTCCTACTGGTGTTGGTGCCGGTGTCAACCATTTTTCGCTTTTGGCGAAGACATCCAATTGCTGTGAATTTCCATGATTTGATTGTTGAACACCAAAACCAGGCAAAACATCAAATGGCTGCGGAGTCACAAACGACGAATCAGCTGCCCTACCAAGACCATCACCAAACACTTCTGGAACCCCTCTTCTCTGTTGCATAGTTACAAAACGATCTTGCATATGCTGCTGCACTGTCTGTAGCTGTCCCTCACTCATGCTACCTAACATGGCCATGACCTCTTGGATCTGCGCCGCCTGAGGCGTCAAGCCTCCCAAGCTCGCTCCAACCGGGCCACTCGGCACGCTTCCTTGGCAACTCATTGGGTTCACTCCTAAGTTTGGAAAATCTCCAGACCTTGGTCCACCAGGCATACTCGCACAACCATAACTTGGCACACGCGCTTGCGAATTCTGTTGCATAAACGTTTGTTGGGGAATCCATTGCGCACCAAACCATGCTGGTCCCAGTCCCTGCATTCCGGGGATACTTCCTTGCTGACATCCCTGCACCGGACCTACCTGACCACCTGCATCCAGGTTTGTCGTGCTCGCAAATCCCTGTACGTTCTGTGACACATTTGCTTGTTGCTGCTGTGGCTGCTGCTGGGGCATGTTACTTACTTCAGGTGTCTGTCCATCCATCCCAGATCCACTACCTTGCTGACTAGGCGTTCTTGGCACTGGCGGCAATCCGTCACTACGGGTACAACCACCATTTCCGGTACCACTTCCTTCACCTCTTTCAGCCATACCAGGACTAGGACAACCTTGCACACCTTGACTCACACTACCTGAATCCATTCCTACTTACGCACAGCAAGCAGGCAGCTCCGCTACCATGCGGAAGGTACGCAACCTTCGAAACCCTTGGGTCAGCGTCCAGGACGTCGTCCTTAACTCACTAGAACCGTCCACGCTACCAAGTCAACCACTCCCAGAGCTCAGCCACTTTTACACACAAGCAACAGAAACATGTCTTGCTCATGTCGCTATGGTTCTTGTTGGTGTGTCACGCCTTGACACAAAATGATGCGGAGTCGCCAGTCAGCATCTTTCTGCTAACTCTCACAAAAGCGATCAAAAACACATGTCCTCACAAAAAGTCTTTACATCAAGACATGGTTTGTTTGTTTAAATAAATTTGAGTGTTTGAAAAACGTTGAAACATTTCAAGCACCAAAACATGATTCATAATGTCTCCCTCAGATCTGTTAGCAACTCCAGTTCTGAATGCCTTTCAGAACGTTGCTCTCGCTATCATCATTGAGAGACAAAACACACTACTCTTCTCCAATCAATGTCAAACAAAGTTCCTTCTTCCGAAGTCACAAAAGTGAATTCTACGATCTTCTCACGATTCCTTCGTGCACTTCTGCGATGATTCTGTCGACAAAACTAAAGCAAAATATATGGAAAATGGTTTGATTTTCCATGTCACTATACAAATTCAAATCCTCACAGTGTTCTCCGTGCAATCAAAGTACTCAAAGAAGACGAAAAGTATAACGTTGTTGAGTTTCGTCATCTCCAATAAAACGTGCAAAACATGAAACGTGCAAATACGATGTCAACCATCACGGTTGAGCTCATCATCAAGATGAAAATCAAATTCACTTCTTCCAATGCAGAAAAGACCAATGGATTCATCTCACCACAGATGTCAAATTTTTCACACTTCTTGCTCTCCGTCTTTCTCCTTTCTTCTTCTTCTTGCTCTCCTGCTTGACATCCTCTGCTCTTGTCCTCATCTGCCTTCCCGGCGCCCTTCCCTTCTTTTTCTTCTTGGGTTGTGTTTGCGTGTGCTTGTGTTGTCCTGCCCCAGTGCAATTTCTTCCTCCTTCACTTGGCGAGAACAGTCGCGAGAACAGTCGGGAGCCCAGTTCTATTCGTTTGTGTTGTATGGTGTGTCTAAGGCGGCGGCTGATGTTGAAACACAAGCCAAACAAACCATTTTGCTGACTAGGGTTACTCAGGCCTGAAGAGTCGGTGCCCCTAAGGTTTCTTGTACCCTCTCCTGGTACCTCCTTTTCCCTGTCTGGTGGTGGGTGTCATGACCTCAATTTGTTATTTGTCTTGTTTCGGGGGTTTCTTGTTTAGGTTGGGTGGCTTACCCGTGGCCCTGCCTGGTCGTTTCTGCTGTTGTTCCGAGAGGGGCAGTAGGATAGCCGGCCGGAAGCCATGGACGAGGCTGCGCTGCAATGAGTCTCATTGGAGCAATCCAGTGGTGCTCCCTGTAGGACAGCCCGGGACGCCCGCGAGCAGCAAAGTCTGCCTACATGGCTCGTTCGTTGGCGGATGAGAATCTGTGACTCTATCACATGCCCACTCTATGGGTGAGTGGAAACTGGATTGGAGGTCACTGCTGACTTCTGCTTCGCCCACAGCACTGCACTGCGGGTTTTTCAGGGACGATGACCCCTGGAATGTACTGAACAGTTCTGCTGCTGATCCTTTTTTGTTTGGCAACGAACCCTTGCATAACCAGAGTTTTTGTTTGACGAAAATGAAGACGGTGCGACTTGCTGGCTGGGACGAAGTCACTTTGCTTGCCTTATGAGTCTACTATCTAAGTGTAGAGCCACCTTGCCCGTTGGCTCATTACACACTGCATGCCTGTCGAATTCTTAAGATGATCCCCTGACATTTGAGTTTATGCCGGCGGCGGCGGCTCCCGGCTAGCAGTGCCCGGGCTGTGTTGGGTGCGTGCACATCTACCCCAATGAAACTTGGGACACTGTGCACCTGTTTGCAATGGCTGTAAGGATTTTCTACACCTGGTCTGCAGATCTTCCTCAACGCCACTACCGTTTGCCCCCCCTGACTGGGGAGGTCTTTGGTACATCAAACCACCGCGACATTGCTACCAACAGAGGCTGGATACCTCACTGTCCTTTGCGAACTATGACCTTCTGGACGAGCACATCTGAGCGGACGCTGAGAGAGACAATCTAAGAAGCTCAATGTACAGTTTTCCATTCTTGATATCGAAGCCACTCATTTTTGCTTCGATCTTCACGTTTCACGGAATGTCGCGGTGGATAATTCATTTTGCAAGCTTTTGTGGAGTGGCACAATGGTAAATCCGCTGTGTCCTTTGGCAAATCCTTTTTGTGGTTGTTGTTTGTTTGGGCCTTGCCCCGTCTTTGTCTGGTTTACTGTTTTCTTTTGACGAAACGCAAATCTGGCTGGGGGATTTGCGGGTCGTCGTGGTTGTTGGCCCTGTGTGGTTTTTTGGTTGATTCTGATTTGCCTGCTTGTATGGACCAACTGTGTCCTTGTACAAATGTCTTTCTGGCAGCTTATGCTCATGTAAGGACCGAGCCTCAGAGCGACATCGGCCAAACGCGAGGAAAAAAAAAACTCTGTGAGCAACTGCCACGCCTGCCACACAAAACGAAGGTCGATGTCGCCAAGTACCTTTCTGTTCGCGTGGCAGGCGTGGCCCTTATGGCACTGGGATGGATCTGGTGGCGCGCTTGGGGGCCGTTAGCCGCCGGTTTGCATGGCAGGCGTGGCACTTGGCGACGTCGACCTTCGTTTTGGTTGGCAGGCGCGGAGAAATTTTGCGCAAACCATTCTGGCATGTTTTACAGAAGCTTGGTGGAAGCCAGTGCAAGCCATGCTTAGCCATGCGTTATTGCAAGCCATGTTTCAGCGATGTTTTAGCTTGGGGCCAACGCTTGGTTCGAAACTAAGTAAGGCTAATGCGCCTTGCTGGGCACGCATAGAGGCACTGGCCGGTCAGTTCGCATCCTTGTGATTGCTGGACGTCCCGTCGTGCTCTCAACCGTGTCGCTTGGGAGGCCGGCTTTCTTACACACACATAAAATTTTTGCACACGTAACTCTTTCACACACAACTCTTTTACACGCAACTTTCTCACACACAACTCGTTCACACCCATACGCAACTGTTTCACGATTTCCTCACACACAACTCCCTCACACACAATTGTTTCACCCTCATACATCACAACGTTCTCACACACACACACATACTATGAAAGTATATGGATATACCCGGTGTGCTGTGACTATGTTTGGACTGGGATGCATGCTGCATTTTACTCTGGAATTTGTATCCAAATAGCTGGCTGATGTGATGAGATTTGTTTTTGCCAAGTCTCGCCTACGGACGAGGTACAAGTCATTGTTTTTGGTATTTTCTGGAAAGCTGCATGATGCCATCATGTCTGGACAAGTTTCGTTGACGGTTGAGAACGTTTTCATGGAGAACAACTTTTTCCGAGAATGTGTTTTTGGACGTTGACGGTGAGAATGATGTTTTTGGAAATCGTTTGGAATTTGTTTTGCCTCGCATGATGTATTTGCTCGACAACAACAACTTCCAAACTGCACTTTATTTCAACAGGTTTTGCATGTCAACGTTTTTGAACATGGTTGAGATGGTTTTTGTGGAGAACGTTTATTTCTGGACTGGCGTCGTTTTGCAGAATACTGGAAAGATGCATTTGCAACATATGCAAATGCATGTGGAAGTGGAGGAGTTTATTTTCGTTTTGCTTCAGCTGGAATTTGGAATATGATACTCTGGAAGTGAAGTGCATGCTGCATGCGCTCAATGGTTCAAGCATGTTGCACGACAGAATAAAAGAGAAACAAAGACAACACTGCACAGTGGCCGACAGAGCCAGGACAAGTTACCTTTGCTTGTTTTGTGTGTTGCGAGAAAAAGGTGAGAGCGAGGTCAAGTGAGAATTTGTGGGTTTTTGACTTGCGTGTGTTTGCAAGTTTATTCATCGGCATCGCCGCTTAGGCTCGGACCCCAACGCGTAGGATTGGCGTTCGCGAGCGTCGCGGCTAGTGGTTGTAAGCCTGAATTTTCGCATGGTAGCGGAGCTTCGGCTCACGCGTAGGACGCGAGTAAGATGATCCAGGGAGGAGGTAATTCAGGAGCTGAGATGCAACCACCAGGATTAGGAATGCCGATGCCACCAGGTTCGCCGACTAGGCTAGAAGCAGGTCAAGCGAATGGTGCTGAAGCGACTTCGCCAACCGGTAATGTAAATGCAGGTGCCCCAGGTCAGGCAGGAGTAGGAATTCTAGGCACGACAGCTGGGAACTTAGTTGGTGCCGGGACCTTAGTTGCTGGTCCGTCAATGCTGCCGATGACTGGGGGGTATGGTCCTGAAAGGAGACAAGGAGGTCTCATGGATCCAAGAAACTACGGAATGTATGGCCAAAGTAGCCCAAGGAATGTGAGTTTGAATGGACAAAGTTTCCAAGGTGTGACAGGTTGCACAGGTTGTGGGTTTCAACAAGGTGCATGTCAAGGTTTTAGTGGATGCACGGGCTGTGGAGTTCAGCAGGGTGCATGCCAAGGTTTTCAACAAGGATGTCAAGGATTTCAAGGTTGCACAGGCTGTGGAGTTCAGCAAGGTGCATGTTTAGGAACTGCATGTTCAGGTCAAGGCTGTGGTCAAGGAATGCCATGTGTTTCAGGTCAAGGACAGAACTTGAGTCAAGGTCTAGGTCAGGTAGGACTGGAACGACAAGGACTGACAGGTTGTCAAGGACCGAATGTTGGCGGTGTGACACCACAGAATGAACGAATGCAGGAAATCCTTAGGATGACGCAAGGTTTGGACCCTATGCAGGTACTGAGGTTGAGACAGGCATTAGGAGAGCAAGTGAACCAAGTGAGGGGTGTGCCTGAGTTGTTTGGTCAAAGGGATGGTATGTTCCCAAATGGATACAATCCAATGCACGTAGGAACCAATGGGGATGGCACGTTAGACGTTTTTGCACGCTCAGAAAAATGGATAGGTAATCCACCAACACCTGAGACAGCAAAATGGAGCAACAGAGAGCTCGAAATCTTGGGGTGGTCAACCTACATCGGAGATTTAGTAGCGTGGTCTATGCAAGCATCCCTGGAGTTCGGTTCAGAGATAGAGCAGGCGTGCAGATGGCCAACAGCTTTGCAATGGCAAGAATTGAGTCCTGCACAGCGAGCCCGAAGCAGGAGACTGATGGCAATTTTGAAAGCTGCTTTCAATGGACACCCTCGGACTGTGACGTTAATTAATGCCTACTCAGAAGGGGTCAACCTGTTGAGTTCAGATGTTGGAGTAAACCCTGATTTGCAGAGTTCAAATGGGTTTGAATTGATAAGACAACTCACCATGGAATACAGTTTGAGAACCCGCAGTGAAGCATTGAGTTTTCGCACGGCCCTTGCGCATAAGAGTTTCAGTTTGCATGCCAGTGAGACAAGCCCAAGCACTGTTGTGACGGACACCATCCGGAAGATCGACTATGAGAATGCACGCTATGGCAAGCTCTTGGGTACTCTTGCAAGTTCAATTGATGCCACTGGGCTGCAAGTTGCAGAGGCAGACTTAGTTGCAGTGTTGTTGAGGTCACTGCCTGAAAGTGTCAGAACGTTTTGTCTGCATCATACCAGTGGGGAGACGTACCAAAGTTTTAGAGCTGCAGCGTTGAGATGGGAACAGCAACAAAGGGCTTTTGCAGAATTCCAACCCAAGAAACAGTTGTACCAGCTAGGGAATGAGTCTGAAAGTGCAGCGGAGTACTATGACATGACAACTAGCGATGGTAATGGGGATTGGAATTTGGATGCAGTAGGAAACTCAGGGCATAGGTGCACGAAATGCGGGAGTAGGAAGCATGGTGCAAGCATGTGTGATGCTGATTTGACAAAAGTGCGTTGTTTCAAGTGCCAGAAATTTGGTCACATCTCGGCCAACTGCCCAGACAAGAGTGTAAAGGGCAAGGGCGACGGGAAAGGGGTGATCAAAGGCAAAGGAAAGACAAAAGGAAAGAGCAAAGGCAAGGCAAAAGGTAAAGGTTTTGGAAAGAAAGGAAAAATGAATGAACTCGGTTATGCAGAAGAAACCGATGGTATGGATGAATGGTATCAAGATGATGGGTCATGGTGGAGTGACCAGACGTGGCTGCAAGCGTCACAGGTGTGGAATGAAACCTGGAGTGACTGGAATGAGGGTTGGACAGCTGACTGGACTGACGGACAATGGACAGAGGATTGGACCTGGACTGGTCAAGAATCCCAGCAAGAATATGCAAGCAGTAGTCAGCGACCCGAGAACAGTGAAATTCAGTCATTGGTTTTGAGCCCCTTAATTGGAAGAATTTTTGGGGAAATTTCCACCGGTTTAGTTTTGCAAGAGGCAATGGATGAGCTTGGCAGCAGTAAAAGTCATAGCTCTTGGGGAGATAGTGTTTGTGTTGTTTCTGCAAGTGGTTTATCATGTCCTTTTAATGTAGGGCCACCTATGTGCCAATGTGACAACTGTGAATTTCAGGATTGGCAATTAGGAAGAGCGCTGGACAGACACCACCAGATGTTGCAGAAGATGACACATCTTTTCGAGAGTTTGCCACCGTTTTCAGAAATTTTGCCTGCACAGTTTTTTGATGATCCAGAACTCGTTTTTGCTGAAACAGATGCATATTCGGTTGTTTTTGATCAACCTGGGAATTTGGGAGATGAAATTGATTTTAGCAGCAGTGATGAAGACAGTGACGAACGCCACTGTTTGTGGGATCTCAACTTTGGCTGGTTTGGTTGTGGTGCAGGAACTGAGGACTCAGGATTCCTCTGTGGACTTCTTCAACAAGAATCCAGTTGCACGACACCTCCAAATCTGCGTGAACCATGGTTTTTGGGTTTGCAAGGTGAAGGTTCCACAGGTGATGCTGCAGAGTTTTCCCAAGGGTTGGTTTCCGATATCAACAGCAGAGTTGTTTTAAACAGAACTGCAACCTCAACGTTTTTGAATGTGCATGACACTGTTTCAGTTTCGCATGAACTCCGTAGGTACATGCCAGTTTTGGATCCACTTTTGTCAGAATTCTGGAATGATGGACAGTCAGAGTTTTGGTGGTTACTGGATTCAGGTGCATCTGCCACTGTCATGGCAACTTCTTCCGTGAATGCATATGGTGCATGGGTAGCTGACATGAAACATGAGCAATTTCGTGCTGCCAATGGAAGTAAGGTTGACATCGACGGTACTGCAACAATCACTGTTTGGGTCGGTTTTCGCACTGGTAGGGACAAAGATTGGGTACCTGACTACAAATCTGCCAAGTTGAAATGTTTGGTAGGTGGAATTAGTCACAACATCATGTCTACGACGACGTTGTGTGAATGTGGTTGGGAATTCAATCAAGGACCTGATGGGTTTCATGTCAAAGATGTGAAAACTGGTAGGACAGTTGAGGGTTGCATTTACTATGCAGGGTGCCCATGGATCAAATTAGAACCAGCATGGTCTTCAGAATCCCAATTGACTGTTTCCAAGGGTTTGGAACCTCCTCATCCTATTCCAGAAATCTTTGCTGCAAGTAGCAACAGTTTAAATCCACTTTCACGTGCGGCTGCATCTGACTTAGAGCGACATCGTCTTCAAGGACACGTTCCGTATGACCCAAGATGCACGATCTGTGCGCGTGGGAAATCTACTTTTCATCACAGAAGGAGAAAGGAGGGTTCGTTGGAGACTGAGATCCAGGCGGACTTTGCATTCTTAACGACACGTGGAGAAGTTGTGAATGAAGAGTCAGAGAATACCATCAAAATCTTAGTCCTTACGGAATTAGCTACTAACTGCGTAGGATTCGTAGTGACAACAGCCACTGATGCAAGGAAGGTCAAAGGCCAGGTCTGCAAATGGTTAGACCACTTTGGGTTATCATCTTCAACAAGTTCAGTGGTGTTGCATACGGATGCAGAGAGAGCGGTTTCAGAACTGGTAGGGACAAGTTCAGAGAAGTACACATTCATGGTGCGTCGTGCACGCCCTCAACAGCACCAATCCAATGGTGGAGCCGAGCGAGCAGTCAGAAGGTTGAAGGAGTCGTTGGCTGTTCTTCGAGCTGAGATGAACGATGGTGGTGCTGATGTGAACTTTTCTGCACGTGGTTTGTCAGATGTTTGCACGTATATTGCATTGAGTCACAATCATTTTTCAAATGCACATGGGTCAGATTTTTCACCTCTTGAATACTCAACGCAACGGAAGTTATCAAAACCAAGTTTTGCAATGTTCGGTTCAACAGTGTTAGCTGAATTGCCAGACAGTCTTCGTGCACAGTCACCAAACGAAACGAGAAGCATTGAAGCATGTTTTGTGCATTCAGGTTTAGACACAGGTCCTGTTGTTCAGGGTGCATTGCGAATTGATGGAGAGTTGGTTTTGAAACGTTTTGTTGCACGGAATGTGAGGCCAATCACACCCATTGCATGGAAACACATGATAGGTGACCAATTGTTTGTGGAAGTTGAAGGTGCAGATGTTCAAGTTGCGGAGAGTCAAGATGTGCATATGCAAGCGCCTCCAAACGCGCCCCCAGCAGCAATTGCACCAACACCTGCGCGTTCAGTAGGTGATAGGCCCCCACTTGAACCACCGCGACAACCGCGCGATGCACGCGATGACATCGTTGAATACCCAGATGGAGCTCCCAGTGAACTTGTTAGGGAAATGAAGGAACCTGACAACACTAGGAGGCCAATGCCAAAGAAGCGACCAAGTGAAACTCCTGTGCCAAAACGTTCCACCGGTATCAAAATTGCCCATCAACCACCTTTGCCAACACCGGCAACAGCGAAAGCAGAACCAAAGACACCCGCTGTTGTGTCTAAGTCACCTTCAGTTGTCCCAACTTCGCCTGCGACTTCACCAGCAGACTCTATGCCTGAAGTTAGAGTTTTTCCCAAAACACCAAGATGCCCAGCATGTGACTCTGGAATGGTAGCCCCTGGAATTCGGCACAATGCCGACTGCAAGCGGAGAAGAGCGGCATTTGATGCTGAGAATTCACCAAATGTTGCAGTGGGTAGTCCAGAGAGTGTTGAGGTGAGTAGGGAAAGGTTGCAAGTGCATTTTGAGGATATGGAGGTTGAGACTGAGCAAGACCCAGCTCCGGCTGGCGGTACGACAGAAGGTCAGGTTGAGATGGATGTGGAAGAGACTGGAGGAACTAAAAGGGAGGCTGAGCAACCAGTAGAAGAATTAGAAGCAGAGATGGAGCGTGAAAGAGCCTCCGGGCAACCTATGACTCTAGATTTGCTTTTAATGGATGATGCATGTCAATCAGTAGGACCAGTTTTGTGGAGCCTGGAAGCTGGACCAGAGCGGGCAGTTGCAACAAGCCCCGAGTTGTTTGATGATGAGTTGAATTCAATCAAGTTCATGCCAGAACGTGACCATACTTGCGTGAAGGTGAAGCTAGGTGGTACTAATGTTTTGGTGTGGAAGCCCGATGAGGTGATTGATGACAGCTCGTTAATGCAACTTAATGCTGATTTAGGCTTTGAAGGCATGAAGGAAGAGATTGCTAATTTGGAGAAATGTGGAGCGGGAAAGGTGATAGGCCAAGCAGAGGTTGATGCATTGAAGAAAAAGAACCCAAACATGCGTGTGATCCCAAGCCGTTGGGTGTCAGCATACAAGAGTGAGACAAGGGTCAGAGTTAGGATCGTAGCCAAAGACATCAACAAAGGTGTCTCTGCACGAAAATTAGGAATTTCTAGCCCCACTCCAAGCATTGAGGGCTTGCATTTCGTGTTGTCACTGGCTTCGAGACGAGCTCTACGACTTAAAGGTCTTGATGTCTCACACGCATTCATGCATTCTCCTCTACCTCGTGGTCTTGTCATCGTCCTCAAGCTACCGTTATCTGTCTCTATGATGGATGGTTCTCCTGCATATCTCTTGCTCTACAAAGCGCTGAATGGTCTTCGAGATGCGTCACTGCATTGGTTGAATTTGCTCAGTGACTCCATTCGAGGAGTTGGCCTTGTTTCGGATGAAGTTGAACCTTGCATTTACCAGGGTATTGTGCATGGAGAAACTGCATTGTTGGTAGCCTATGTTGATGATCTTCTTCTTTGTTGTCAAACTGCACGTAGTGAGAAGCTGGTTGAGAAAGCAATTGGGAAAGCAGTCCCGTTGAAAGAGACTGGCGTGATCCTACCCGCCGAGCAAGGTGGAGGTGCACTGACTTTTATTGGGAGAAGAATTCAACGAGGAGCAACGGATGATTCATTGTCAATTGGTGTTGACCCAAAGTTTCTGGATACAACCTTTGTGGAATTCAGTGTGAACAAGGGATCCAACACCGTGCCTGATGTTGCAGCAGTGCTTGAAAGAGCCTTGACGGACAAAAGCATGCAACAGCCGTTGACGGCTGCAGCGTACTCAAGGTTTCGGAGAGCACTTGGGAAGCTGCTATGGATGGCACAGTCACGGCATGATCTGAAATTGTTTCTTAGCCTGATAGGCTCGCAGCAAGCTGCTCCTACGCATGGTACTGAAATGGCAATCAAAGCTTTGCTACGTTTTTTGCATGGAGATGTGGGAACTTGTCTGCGGCTTCCATCGCCGAAGTATGAGGAACTTATGATTGGAGCTGCACGACATTGCATTCTGCATTCTTTTTCAGATGCTTCCTTTGCACCATATAGATTCAATGGCAGAAAGGGGATTACAGGTGGTGTGGTTTTCTGCGAAGGTGGACTTGTGCGATCCATTGCACGCCAACAACAGTCAGTTTCACTTTCGTCTTGCGAAGCCGAGCTCTATGCACTGCAAGCTGTATCTCAAGAAAGTGTGGCTTTCAGCCAATTCTGTCAGAGGGTCTATGTTGGTTTGGGAGAGATGCAACCGAAGAGTGTGCCAAAGATTTTGCTCGAATCTGATAGCTCTTCTGCATTGCAATTGCTTGTTGGTCAGGATATTCCGAAGAGAAGCAGGCATGTGGAGATTCGTTTGGCATGGATGAAATCCAAAATGGCTTCTGGAGAACTCGAGATCGAGCACCGAGCAGGGACTGAGAATGTGGCTGACCTGTTTACAAAGTGCTTGAGCACGAAAGACTTCCTACGTCATCGTGCAAGCTTGGGTTTTGAGGCTGTGGAAGTACCTGCCAGGGATCTTCGGTCAGTCAATGACCTTCTGCTGATCAATGATGTTGTGTCCAACAAACAGGAGATTGCATTTGTGGAGGTGTGCTGTGGCACGAATTCAGCTCTTCGTGATGCATGTCGAGTTGCTCGAATGCCCTATGTTGGAGTTGTGAAAGAGGTTGAGACCGACGCAATGTTTGCACGAGTGAAGCAGTTTGTAGAGGTCCAAGCTCAACTTGGGTATCGCTGGATTCATGTGCATGCCTCTACGCCATGTAGCTCAGGCTCACCGTTGAAGAATTTTGGAACTGGAAGTTTGAGTGAAGCCGATGTTGCGTGGGAAGGTATCATGAAAGCTGTGCCTAAGTATTTGACTCTGGGGAATTCGAGATCATTTGAACTCCCAAGGAACAATAATATTTGGAAGAGAGATGAAACCAAGCATGTTTTGAAGCACTGTGGTTTAGAATTTGAATCGGAAGTGTTTCTTTGCCAAACCGGATGCAAAGCTGACAACGGTTTGCCTGTTGGAAAATGCCTCATTTTTCGAAGCTCGTTTTCAGGTTTTTGCAATGTTTTGACCAAACGTTTTGGATCGTGCACATGTGAAAAGCATGCTGGCGTAATGGATGTCAATTGGGTCCGAACAGGATCCTATACCAAGGAACTTGCTAAGGGAATCTTGGCAGCCGTGAGAGCTGCGCGCCGAGCAGCATGACTTTTCAGACAAAGAGCCAAGGCATGAACTTCCATAGGAATTCATGCAAAACAAACGAAACAGAAGTTTTTTTGGCATGTCCTGTCTCCGGACAGCGCACAGTTTAAGAGGGGGGACAGGTATGCTGGAGATGTTTTCTAGATTTGTAACTGTAGGTTTGGGAATGTTTGCACGTTTTTGGCATGTTATTTTCAAACCTGCATGGAACAACTTTATTTGCGTTTTTGGCATGTGCTTTATTTCAACCAAATTTAAACAAACAGACAAACGGCAGTTGATGTGAAGCACGGCAGTCTTGTGGAACACTGCAGTTGATGTCAAACGCAAACAAGACAAACGGCAGTTGATGTGAAGCACAGTCTTTTGGGAGTGCATGTCGTTTGAGAGAGTTTTTTTTTGATGTTCACTTGATGTGAAACAAACGAAACAGACGGCAGTTGATGTAAAACACAGCAGTCTTGTGAAGCACAGAACAGTTGATGTTAATTTTGGTTTTGCGTTCAAGCACGGAGAGGGAATTCACTGCAGAGATGTCACAACACATGTTCTGACGCGCGACATCAAAGATGTCAGAAAGGAAAACTTCAGGTGACACGACAGTTGAAACCTCTCAGGTTCAGTGCTTGGCCGAACTCTTTTCTTTTTCGGGTGTGTGTGAGGGTTGAAACAGTTTCAGTAATTAATCGCCTAATTGCGCCTTAGAGCCATGGCCAATCGACCTCCACCACCGCCGAATTCAGCTGGCATGGAATGCTACCCTGGGACCGATATGACTGGAGTGGAAATGGAGCTTTTGAGGGAATTGATGCGCAAGGCAGAGCGCAACCAGATGATGACACAGACTCTGTCTTTGCACCAATTAGAACATAAGCATGCTCCTGACCCGCGTCAGGCTGAATGGAATGCACAGAAGGCCGCAGGACAATGGCCAGGATGGAAGGGAAATGGACCGCCTCCAAAGAGTGTGAACCCGCCTGCATCGTCTGGGCGACCACCCAAGATGAACTATGACCCTGACGATGACCCGTGGGCCGCAATTCCAACTGCACCGAAGGCTGACCCGCCTGTTTTGCAGATCTTTGGGAATGTCCAGCAAGGCACACCGCCAATTAATCTTCCACCTGCTGCCACTGCAATGCCTAAGTCTGGATTTCCAGAACATTCAGCTGCCGCTATGGGGACAGAAGCAGTGTTTCCGCCAGCAAAGGCTTCTGCTCCTGCACCAGAGAATTCAGCAGCGAAACAGCTGCCTATTCCGAAGGCAAGCGGGCCCAACAAAGCAGCCAGGAATTCGACTCCCAAGATTGAAGAGGTACCGGAAGAAGCTGATGGGGACGGCACTGGTGGACGCATGGATGAAAGCTTTAAGAGGAATCGAGATGTTTTTGAGGATGACGACGAACTCTTTGGCTTTGAGTATATTCCTGCAGACGTCTCACCGCCGTGGTTCCCGAATCACCTGTGGGGAATTCCAACCACAATTCAGCACAATGCAACGGATTGGAATGACAAGAGTTGGTACCCCAGCTATCAGTCCAGTGACATGGACCCCGCAGTGCCATTTCCAGTGCATGTGCAAGGCATCAAGTCGTGGGCCAGCACGAAGATCAAGCTGAAGAAATGGAGGGACAAAGAAATGTCCTACCATGAATTCATTCTGAAGGTCTTCAACCACGATGATGAGGCCGGGCAATATGCAAAGTGGATTTTGGCACACTATACGCCCAAGATCACAGCTACGCCCAAGTCGCAAGCTCCAGATCTTGCCGCTTTCCTCAAGAAGATGAGAGTGGATGTGTTTTTGTATGCAACGACGGCGTACCGCAGGGAGTTGATGAGTGTGGACTTCTAGCCTGGTGTTTCCATGTGCATGCTGATAATTTTTTTTGCATGATGATGCAGCGATGACTGCATAAATCAATGTATCTTTGTCAGATCTATGTCAGTCTGAAATTCTGGACTTCTGGTTTTGCTGGAGTGATTTTTTTGGATATACAGTGCAAATCGAGATGATACAATTCAATGCAATCACTGCACGTGGCACTGTCTATAACGAGGTTTTTAGAGTTCACTGCAACTGGAACGGGATCGGGCTGGCAATCTGATTGAATTCAACAGTACTTCATATGTATTTTTGATGCAACGGTCTGGATACTATACCCTTTGAGGTGGACTTTCTGGACAAGCTGATACATACTGCATGGTCAATGTATTCTTGCAACGTCACAGCAAGAGGGGGTATGAAAGTATATGGATATACCCGGTGTGCTCTAACTATGTTTGGACTGGAATGCATGCTGAATTTTACTCTGGAATTTGTATCCAAATAGTTGGCTGATGTGATAAGATTTGTTTTCGCCAAGTCTCGCCTACGGACGAGGTACAAGTCATTGTTTTTGGTATTTTCTGGAAAGCTGCATGATGCCATCATGTCTGGACAAGTTTCGTTGACGGTTGAGAACGTTTTCATGGAGAACAACATTTTTCAAGAATGTGTTTTTGGACGTTGACGGTGAGGATGATGTTTTTGGAAATCGTTTGGAATTTGTTTTGCCTCGCATGATGTATTTGCTCGACAACAACAACTTCCAAACTGCACTTTATTTCAACAGGTTTTGCATGTCAACGTTTTTAACATGGTTGAGATGGTTTTTGTGGAGAACGTTTATTTCTGGACTGGCGTCGTTTTGCAGAATACTGGAAAGATGCATTTGCAACATATGCAAATGCATGTGGAAGTGGAGGAGTTTATTTTCGTTTTTCTTCAGCTGAAATTTGGAATATGATACTCTGGAAGTGAAGTGCATGCTGCATGCGCTCAATGGTTCAAGCATGTTGCACGACAGAATAAAAGATGCAAGGACAACACGGCACAGAGGCTAGCAGACAGCCTAAGACACTTTACCTGTCTTTTCGTGTGTTGCGAGAAAAAGGTGAGAGCGAGGTCAAGTGAGAATTTGTGGGTTTTTGACTTGCGTGTGTTGCAAGTTTATTCATCGGCATCGCCGCTTAGGCTCGGACCCCAACGCGTAGGATTGGCGTTCGCGAGCGTCGCGGCTAGTGGTTGTTAGCCTGAATTTTCGCATGTCGGACGCGGTGTTTCACACAAATCTCAGACCAGTCTTTGTAAGGCTCATGCGTCAGATTGTGCTGTTGGATCTCCTCAGGAGTTGGCACTTTTGGCACATGTTGGACCTTGCCCTCGCACTCGCCTTCTGCTTTCAGTTTCACTTCAGCACCATGAGCAGCCAAAAGTGTCGGCATTTGCAAGTGATCCAACATCCTTTTCAAACACATCTGCTTGCTTCCACGTTACCAAAACTTTCACAATCTGCACGCAAGGCACGCAATGGACTGTTTACAGTGAGAGCCGTGCCATCGAAAAAGACTACAGCCTCTTCCTCATCACATGGCACTATGCGATCTTCCTGAACTGAGTCCGTAGTCAGGCATGAAAAATCCCAAGCTCTCAGCGGGCACTGCATTCTCCTGGGCGATGGTGACCACCTCCAAGACAGTTGAACGAAAAACAATCTTCTCATCAATACCACCTGGCAATTACCAACAGCTTCACAAAAACTCAAGCACTTCCCAACCACCACCTTCACGAAAGCAAAGTGTTGTACGTAACCACAAAAGCTCTTCTGAAGGTGCCAGGGTTGTGTCAACATACTTCCAGGGTTGTTGTTCGAATTGCATACGTGTGTGGACTGATTCTGTTCCATCCTGCAGTGAGATTTCTGAGAACTATACCAAGCTGAACAGCAAAGCATCACCGGATCCACTTGACTCACCTTTGAAATGGAACCTCGAGCGCACAAGGAGTTGTTCTTGTAAAGCACTTGAATGCTATGATCGCCCTTCACAAGGCATGGTCCAAGCTCTGATTGAACACTGGAACTGCACGTGTGAGGTGGTGCGAGGTTCTCCACTGCTACTAGCGACTGGCTGCCGCAGTGGCGGGAGGTGGATCACTGCTCTCCGCGGGTCTCATCATTTGGGCGATGAGTGGGTGGGTTTGTTTGTCGCGCAGGGTCCGCATCATTTCGCGAGTGAATGCTGCAAGGTCATCAACTAGTTCCTTCGCTTCCGCTAGTGGCCTGTCAAGGACAATGGCAATAGCATTTCGCCACCATCTTTGTGGATTCTCGTTGGTCGGCCGGCTTGTACCTCTGCGAGGATTGCCACTGCCTTGTTTTCACACAAAGTGCGTTCCCATTCCTCCAGAGCTCTTTGTGCTAGGGTGTCAGTTTGTGGTGGGGCTTTGAGAGCGGCTGTTGTCCCTAACGCTCTCAGGAAGGGGCTATCGGGTGGCATGGGGGATGAGAGATACTGAATGGCCGCTACTGCACGCAAGACGTCATTTGTTTGAACTTCATATGACGTGGTCGTTTTCTTGCTTATGGCAGACTCGGAGTCAGCTCATAGTTGTTCCAGTGTATATTCTGGGTTAGGTTCCATATGCTGTCGGTTCCACACTGCATGATGGGACCATTGAGGCGCGTCATGGTTGATTTGAACCGAATCCCTTTTCATGTCATATTCTTTGAGCATACAGTCGAGGTTCCTCAGGTTTTTCTGGTCCCTCCCTCTGGGTATCGTTGCTTTCGGCGACGGCCTGGTTGCCGTGCCTCTGTGCATGGAGTGTTTGTTGCGCACTGCCTCCCCTCCTCATTTTGTCTCATGGCAACAAAGGCCTTGGCCCTGTGTGGGGATCTCTCCCTCTACACCATGTTTCCTGTGTTGTTGGGGTGCTGTGTGCTCCCTCACTGAGGTATTCATTGTTGTATGATCCTTGGCCCCTCCTTGGACTCCGCTAAGGCACGTTCGTACCCCTTCTAGTGCGTGTGTGTCCTCTCTCTCTCTGTCCTCTGCTGCCTCCTGGCTCCTCTCCTCGTTTCTTCTGATTGGCTTGTAGCGTTGCATGGGTTATACTTTGGCCGCTCCCCCCTCTTTGCTTCCCCCATGATGGCAGGTTTCTTGTTGGTTGGGCGTGTGTTGTTTTGCTCCTCTGTTGCATGGATACCGAGGTTACAGCTCTGCACAGTAGCTCTGTCTTGTCACCATGGCTACAATCATCTCAGCCTGTAGTTACTAAGGATTCATCCGAGGTGGGACAGCCTTTATTCACCGTCCCCCCCCCTTTTTTGAGTTTCCCCTTTGAATTCGTTTTATGTTTGAGTTTAATTTGTCTGGTGGCTTCCTCTTTGGCTGTATTGGGAAGGGCCCTTCTCTCTCTGTTTTGTTCCTGCGTGTTTTTGAGAGGGGCGGTAGATTCCCGGTAGAGCCATGGACTAGGCTGCACTGCAGTGAGCTCTACTGGCGCTGTCCAGTTGTGCTTCCTGCAGTTCAGTCTGGAACGCCCGAGTGCAGCAAAGCCTGCCCACATGGTTCGTTGTGCGGATTTTCTGTATTGCTCTGGCATATGGCCCACTCGGTGGGAGAGTGGCTTGGTCTGGAATATACAGCCGACTTACCGTGCATCCGGTTCTCTCCGCAGAACTTGCTGGGACGATGACGCCTAGTGATTCCTGTCTGAGTATCTGGTGCTGGCGCACCGAACCACCTCATCTTTTATCGTTTCGGGGAACAAGTCCGACAGCAATGCGAATGCGACTTTTGTATACCTAGCTGCAGTATCATACTGGAAGTGCTCACGAGCCCATGCTATGGTCGAAAGCATCATTTTTCTGTCATGGCCGTATTGTGCCGGTCAGGCCTTTAGCCACCTTTTCACCCACGGCCTTAGGGTCTTGGACCTTAGTCACATGACGGTTTCTGCGAGTGCTCACACCATTTTGCAGGCTGTCAGTGCTCTCCTCCCCATTCTGGGGGGGAAATAGATTACAGTCCCTTGCGGTGGTGTATACTGACAGGAACAGACTGCTGGCATACGCTGAACGATACAGGGTGAACAGCAGCGATGCGGAAGTTGCTATATTGACAAGACGCTCATACAGGCGGCCTCTGTCGAACTACACATCAATCTGCCTGCAATATTGGACTCTCTCTTCTGTTCTCAGGTAAGACAGTCTGGGAACCAGGGACTATACTTCATGCACCGCCGCAATTAATTAGTTTGCATGTTTTTGAGGATGATACAGTGGCTAAGGTCGCTGTATCCAAGGCAAATCTGTGAGTTTTTTGTTTTGGTTCTTGTTGGGCCCTGCCCCTTTCTTTGTTGCTTCGCTGTTTTGCTTTGTGGCGAAACGCAAATCTGGCTGGGGGATTTGCGGGTCGTTTTTGGTTGTGGTTTTTGTTTGTTTGGTTTGTTTCTCGTGATGATTTGCCTGAGATTTTGGACCACACGAGTCCTGTACACTACTGCTTTTCACTGCTTACGCAATTGTAAGGACCGTGCCTAGTGCGAATCGGCCAAACCGGAGGAAAAAAAAGCATACAGTCGAGGTTCCTTTATGGCCGCCATGTTTCTACTAGTTTTTTGGATCCTGTTTTCGGGGCCATATGAAGCAGGCTTGTCGCCAAACACTAAGGTCTTTGGCTGCTGAATGTCTTGTTGGCGTTCGTTTGGGGCGGCTGAATTTCTTGACTCCTGTCTGCGTGGACTGATTGTTTTGGTTGCTTGCATTTGGTGCAGGTGGCTGTTTGTTTTGGACAGATGTCGTTGACACACTTCCTGGATCTGGGTTGGTGGGTTGGTGCCTAGAAAGTGTATTTTTTGCTGATACGAACACAGCTACAATTTTTATCCCGCACCCACTGTCAATTTGGGAATAACAGCGAAAAGCCAAGACGGCCAACAAAAAGGAACATTGGCCCATGTAAAGCGTAAAGTTGCAACGGCCCTTTCAATGAAGGTGAAACCTGTTTAAAAATATAGACATTCATGTGCATTTGCTCCAATTTCAGCCGTCGAGGCTTGCCTCGAAAATTCTCCCTCATCCTTACATTTTTTGTTTTGTTGCAATTTCTATAGCCTCGAGGCGCTTGCTTTTTCTTACGTTGTGAGGACCAAAAAAGGGCCCCTTCTTTATCATACTTGTACGTGGTTTGTGACAAGAAAGGCTCCTTGCTACTTGGCTGTGACTTGGGAAAGGTGCCGGACTAAAATTCTAAAGGGTTTGTGTGGGGTCATTGGTTGGTTCCAAGTAGCCGCGGACATTGCGTTACCTTTTAAATAGTATTATAGCGGCCCGAGTCCCCAACCAACCTCAAAACCAGAAATAGAATGGCAGAAGCCTTTGAAACCAGAACCTCAAAAAACCTCATCAATCGATTGAGAACCTCAAAACGTATAGGAAACAGCAGTCGGAAGCAAAACCTCAAAAAACCTCAGAAAACCTCAAATGCATCAGAGCCTGCGAGGTAGCACAGTTGCCAACTACTTCAAGTTGAGCCTTGCTGGGACTTCAACAATATACTATATTGTTTCGAGTCCCCGTGAGCCTCGCTTTGTTCTTGTGCCAATACTTTTTGCGTCCGAGGCGTGGCCTCGGCCAGGCCTCGCTTTGGAAACGGGACCCCTTTCATCAACATAACAGAAAGGGAAAAATTGTTATGATCGAGACAAGCAGGTACAAGGGACTAGTTTTTGGGTTCGTTTTTGGCACTTGAAACTGATATGATTTTTGGAGACGGAGTCGGGGCCTCCCTTGTAAGGTCCCACACGGGGCACGTGTCCTCATTTTGGACTGCAGGCTTTCATGAAAGCAGTGGATATCTTGGCTGGTGATCATCGCCAGCGTTTTTTGGTTTCAGATCATTCAGTCTTGACGTGTATTATTTGGATTCGAGTCCCCGTTAGCCTCGCTTTGTCCTCGTGCCATTACGTTTTACGTCCGAGGCCTGGCCTCGGGCAGGCCTCGGTGAGCCTCGGAGCGCCTCGAATGCCAACAAACCTGCTTCATCATGGCCCCTAAAACAGGGCCGAAAAAAGTGCTCAAAACATGGCTGCGATAGAGGGACCTCGACAGTAGCAAGCGGCCTTGGGACGCACAAAGAGAAAAAGGTATGTGTTGACATTCATGTTCAAGCTGCTGGGTCGCAAATCTGCTTGCAAAACATTTGCGGGCAGCAACGAAATTCTCCGATGGCTGACCCCATTTTTGGGTCCAAATTTGGACCCCAAAATGGGGTCCAGAATTGGATCCCATTTTCATTCCTTCTTTTAGGTCTTTGCTTGGGCCCCGTTTTGGGTTCCAGATTTGGACCCAAAAGTGGGGCCAGCCATCGGAAAATTTTGCTGCTGCCCGCAGATGTTTTGCAAGCAGATTTGCGACGCACTAGCATGAGCGTAAGTGTTAACACATGCTTTTTCTCTCTGTGCGTCCCAATTTGTTTCTTGTACGGTATCATCTAATTCTTGCAGGCTAGCGGCTCGGTGAATACAACATTGTTTGACAGCACCATCAATGTGGAGTGGCCATCCCACGGGCATGTGGGAGTCTTCCAGGGGCCGGTTGAAAGATTGGTTGAGCGCAGGTCAAACGGCGACGGGCACCATGGCTAGATGTACTTTGACATCGCACTACACTACCATACAACAATTAAGGTAGAACAACACGAACAAAACAACTTAAACACCCTGAAAAGAATTATTATACCCGCCCCCCACCGCCTCCCGTCCCATATTGGCTCCGGCATGCTGCCAGCAAAGGTAGTCGTAGCGGGCAGTAATCAACCATGAGTACCCCATGGTGACAACGCCGCTCAACCTACGTCAAGTTGCAGGCTGAATGCAGGGATGGGAAGTTTGGGTACTCTACGTTACCTCGAGTGGCACACTGGAACTGCACGTGTGAGGTGGTGCGAGGTTCTCGACTGCTACTAGCGCTACTGGCTGCCGCAGTGGCAGGAGGTGGATCACTGCTCTCCGCGGGTCTCATCATTTGGACGATGAGTGGGTGGGTTTGTTTGTCGCGCAGGATCCGCGTCATTTCGCGAGTGAATGCTTTTTTTTCCGTCCAACGCCGTATGGCTTCCGCCAGGTCGTTCAACATGTTTCCAAGCATGTTGCATATAAGATTATTTGATTCGTTCACGCAGGGGCCGAAGCTGTAGTGGCCGCAAAACTGGTAGAGGACCGATACATAGTCCTATTCCCTTGTCACGTCATCAGAGAACAAGAACCGAAACACAAAGAACCAGAAGCAAAAACAACACAAAACAATTTCGCGAGTGAATGCTGCAGGGTTATCAACTAGTTCCTTCGCTTCCGCTAGTGGCCTGTCAAGCGCTGTGTGGACAGTTTGTGTAGAATGCTTGTTATAGTGCCTGCAGAGCTTGTTGATATAGCAGCAAGATTGGTGCTGCTTGTGTGCATAGACACCTGCAAGGTGTGTTTGTTGTTTTGTTTCGCGCTTTTCTTTTGCTTGTGCTATTATGGCTTTCTGGAAGCGCCGGACAGAAAGCAAATGTTCAGGACCGTACTGGCGTGACGGCACGGAGCCACCAGTACAATATCCCGAGCCAGTGAGCTTGCCGGTGCGTGGTGATGGCCTTGCGCGACCAGAGCTTGGGGATAGACCAGACACCTGGCAAAAGTGGCCACGCTTGGATACGCATGAGGTAGGTCAAGTGTGCAGCCCATCAGTGGATGCTCTGGCCATGAAGACGCGGCAGCGCCAACCCAAGTGCTTGGCTTCTGCTCGCGGCAGCGCGCAACACAAGGAAGATGATTTATGTGAGAAATGGGTCGTGAAGTGGGCCAGCGAACTTGAGCCTTGGTTAGTGATCTCTCCAAGCTTTTTGCTTCTAGGAGAAGCAGCCATGCCTTCCCTGAAGAGGGTTTTGCAGGGTAAGGCAGCAGCGACTTTGCGGAAGCATTTCCCAGGTTGGCGGCGTTGGTGCAGTTTTGCACAGTAGCAGCAATGTGCTTTAGTGAACCCACCACTACAGTTCATGGTGTGGTTTTTCCAAGCATTGGCAGAGGCAAAGCACGGAGTGTCTTCCTGTGCAAGCGCGCTGCGGTTTGTAGCTGGTGTGCTTGGAATGTTAGAATGGTCAGCAGCTCTAAGTAGCCCGGTGGTTGCTGCTTGGTGCAGCGAGCAAGCATATCGTCGAGCCCGAAAAGAAGGACAATGGCAATGAGCATTTCGCCTCCATCTTTGTGGATTATAGTTGGTCGGCCGGCTTGTACCTCTGCGAGGATTGCCACTGCCTTGTTCTCACACAAAGTGCGTTCCCATTCCTCCAGGGCTCTTTGCGCCAGGGTGTCAGTTTGTGGTGGGGCTTTGAGAGCAGTTGTTGTCCCTAACGCTCTCAGGAAGGGGCTATCGGGTGGCATGGGGGATGAGAGATACTGAATGGCCGCTACTGCACGCAAGACGTCATTTGTTTGAACTTCATATGACGTGGTCGTTTTCTTGCTTATGGCAGGCTCGGAGTCAGCCCATAGTTGTTCCAGTGTATATCCTGGTTTAGGTTCCATATACTTTCGGTTCCACACTGCATGATGGGACCATTGAGGCGCGTCATGGTTGATTTCAACCGAATCCCTTTTCATGTCATATTCTTTGAGCATATCATCTAATTCTTGCAGGCTAGCGGCTCGGTGAATACAACATTGTCTGACAGCACCATCAATGTGGAGTGGCCATCCCACGGGCATGTGGGAGTCTTCCAGGAGTCCATCACCATTTTGCTCTATGATTGTACCCAACATAGGGACATCAATAGTTGCTTTGAGGCCAACTTGCGCACGTTTGCACTTCCACGTGTCAGGTGCTAAAAGGTCTCTGGCAGCCAACAGTTCGAGCGATGGGAATTCTAGTTGGTCATTCGTCGGTAACACCTCTTCTTTGATAACTAACTTTAGCCCGTGCAGTGGCTGAGGCTGTTCTTTTGGAGGGTCTTGAGGTGGTTGGGATGCGGTATCCTTGGGTGTTGTGTCTTCAAACCAGGTAGGGCGGACCGACTGGACACCTATGGGACTTGCAGAGCTAGCGGTTTTGATGCTTTCTCTGCGCAGGCTATGGTAGACGGGCGGGATCATCCATGCCGGCACAAAAACTGTGATAAACTGCACATTCCAAATGACCTGCAAATTCTGCGGCTTAACTTCAGGCGTGATACATCTTACCTGACCATCGATTACTCTGGTGTATGATTCGGAGCGGTCGAAGGATGCTGTGACTTTCAGACCTAGGTACAGCTCTCTAAACCAGTATTCCTTGAGCATCATAAAGGAAAGGTGAGGTGCCCTCACTTCCAATACGTGCGATGCTGGCATTAACAGAGTGACCATCCATTCAGCTAAGAATTCAATCATTTTGACTTCGAGTTTGGGGAGGATGGCTTGGACTGCTCGAAGTGCACCCGCAATGTCCGGGACATGCCGACGTGAGGGCAGTCCAACCGTTCGCTTGGCATACTCATCAGCGAAGTAGAGTCTGCACAACTTTGAGACCCACTGGCTCGGTTTCTCCATGTCTATGGTGATCTTGGCCAGGGGCCATGGGTCTGGGAGCGTGGACAAGCAATGCAGTAATTCGGAGGTCAGGTCTGCGGAGATGACTGGGAGGGCTTCTCCTTGCGGGCGATAGTCAACTGCTGGTCCTACCGTGCCCTTGCTTTTCTGTGTATGGGTGCGGGCGGCTAGATGTACTGCGGTGATGGTGGATTCATATTGGTTGACCTTTCTCGAGTGTGGCCGATGTCGCACTAATGGCTCGGTCCTTACAGATTCATATTGGTTGACCATAGCTCTTAAGTACTTGCATGCGCGGACAGCTGCTCTTCTTGTGTTTGGCCCATCTTCGGGCTGATTCTTGGCAGCTACTGCAAGGATGTCTCTCGCTTCTTCTTCAGGCGACCGTTTGGGTTCCGTACCAGGTGCAGGTGCAGTTAGAGCGGTACCTTGGACTGGCGCCTCTTTTGCGCGTGGCAAGTGGTCTGGGATCGGCAACTTAGGGTGTAATCTCCATCCATCAAAGAAGTATATCCCAGGCAGGGACAGGATCTCCTTTCCTGGGCCCGTCTGCGCTACTACTTGCCCGGTGCGGGCTTTGTACAGTCCTGAGGGCAGGCACACGTAGGTGGGAAAGGGTGTGCGATCAGCCGCGTAGGCATACAGGACGACTTCAGAGAAAGGGAGAGCCTGCTCGGGGAGCCACTTGTGGTGAGATGCTAAGCCTGTTTTGACTTCTTGGAGGCGCTCCCTGTTTATCCAGCGAAGGTCCGATCCACGCACCAATATTAAACGGTATCTCGCTCGCTTCACTTCGTCGGCTTGCTGGTCGTAGTATTGGTTGGCGATTGCAAGAGGAGGGAACTCCCAGGTTGGTGCCGAGTTCAGTGACCACCGGCTTAACTGTGCTAGATTCTCTTGAACTGGGTCAGGGTCAAAGTCAGGCCACCTCCATGTTGTTTTTCCTCTCCGGAGGCCCCGGATGCCATATGCAATTGTCGCAATCACCTGCGCCATGCCCATGAGCCCCATCATGTCTAGCGGGGAGACAAGCAAGGTTAACGATTTGGACCGGGTGAGTCCGACAGTGATTCTGCCGAGGCAGTCTTCGGTATCTTCTGTAGGGGAGCCGTTGGAGTAATATTTGGTGTTTAAAAATCCTATACTGGGCTGAGCTACGATTGATACCTGTGCTGTTCCTCCTGCTGAATTGGCTATTGTTTCTACACGCAGGGTGCGGACATAATCCCTTTTGAGCACGGAGCGGTTCAAGTTGTTCTTGTGATCTGTTGCCGTGGTCATTATAAAAAGTCCATCTGCAAATCCAGCGTTGTGTGGGAAAGGGGTGAGGACCTCTGCCACAAGAGTCTCCAGGTCTGTCGCTACCAACCCGTTGATCCTAGCATTAGTATCCCAAAGCACTAATTGGAACCCTGGTGGCTTGTCGGGAAGTCCTCCCGAGGCAAACAGCCTGCTGTTGTATAAGGAGTCTGCGCATTCGAGTAGAGACCCGTGCCAATGTTACTGAACGTGAAGTGATAAGTCGACAGCTACAGCTCATGCAAGCGAGCGTACAACATTGCCCGACAGACGACCTTAACACAGCTGACACAAGTTGCCTGTCCAGAACCTCGGCTGAACACTTTGAGGATAGACCTGGTCCTTGTGCGGAGAAAAACGCTCGCATTCCTGTACCAATGTGACTGAGCCAGCTGCCATGGTCAATCCATGTAGTTGGTTGCAACACCTGCTAAGTTGACCGATCGAGCAGCTCTACACTTGGAAGCCTGCAGCAATGCTGTCGCGCCAGCGATCACCGCCAACCCGATCGCATTGGATTCAGTTTTGAAAGCGGTATGCACTGCAAGTGCACTGCAGCTCCCAACGATGATGATGCTTGGAAAAGAACAACTGAGCGGACTCTGAGGGTGCCCTAAGTGCCGTAGCGATTGCTGTCATTTTCACATTAGACCATGTTTCACTCTCCTGTTTCACAGCGTTAGCTTTTCTCACCACTTTCGTTGCGACCCGGCTTTGTCGGTGTTTGCTTCAAAGTGTCAGGGTGTATGTCATGCCGTGAAGGCTGCTCTTTCTGATCTCGGGGATCCTGGCTGGGGAGATCCCTGGTTTCCGCATTGAGCGTTGTTGCTTCCCACACCCGCTGAATTGGCCCATGGTGTTTTTGTGGCGGGTCTTGTTTTTTGTTTATTGTATGGGCCAGCGTCACCATGGCACACAAGTTGTCATTTTGCATGCACCGAGATGATACTAACCTATCACCTCTTGCTTCAAATGATCTTTTTCACCCATAACTGGAACTTGTCACGTCACTGCTCTGTGGTGTGTTTTGTTGTTTGGTTTGGGTGTTTGTGTTTTTGTGTGTTTGTTTTCTGTTTGTGTTTGGTGCTGTTCTTGGTCTTTGTTTCTTTGTTTCTTGGTGTTTTGCCGGGTTTTCTTGATGAGCGTGACAGTGCATAGGATTATGTATCGGTCCTCCACCAGTTTACTTTTGCGGCCACTACAGCAATGGTCTTTGCGTGACTTAATTAATCAATTAATCCTAGTTGCAACATGCTCTCAAAAATGTTGAACGACCTGGCGGAAGCCATGAAGGCGTTGGACGGAAAAAAAATCTTAAGGAGACAAAGGTCAAGCCAGCCAGACAGGCAAAGCAAAAAGACGGGCCCAAGGGCACCAAACTAATTGGCCGTCCTGAGTAACCTTAGTGGGTAGCCTCAGTGGGTCACACGGATGCTGTGTCAGTGCCTCATCCAGTCAGTGCCTATAGCAAACAAACAGTATCACAAAAGTCAACGATGTTCGTACACTCAACGCTAAGCTCCATACGTTCATGCCTGGGTGAGAGTAGGGGAGGGTAGACAAACAAGAGCAGGCCAGGACAAACAAACCAAGCAACAAACAAGGAGGAATGTTCCGGGGTGGCGCGGAGGACAGGGGCGGAGAAGGCTGCACCAATCACATTAGAATAGCAATAGGGCAGTTTAGCGGAGTCCAATTTGGGACCTGGATCATCGTCCTGATGAATACCTCAGTGTGGCCAAACTAAGCTCCCAGACATCACCTGCAACATGGTGTAGAGGGTGGAAACCCCATACAGGGCTATTAGCCTTTGTTGCCATGAGACATTTGACGGAGGGATGACAGAGCACAACCACACTCCCAGCACGAAGCAGGGCAACTGAGCCGTCACAGCTGCAACCAGACACCCAGAGGGAGGGACGACTGAAGTAAACTGGACCAGGGCACCAAGAGGACAAACCGCGGGGGGAGGGGATCCAACAAACAACAGAAAGAGGCGCCAACCAAAAAGCAAACACCAGGACAGGACAAGCAGGGCCCCACCAGGCACAGAAAGGAGCGCAGCAGAAACCGGAAGACAACGAGACGTACCGACAGGAGCACTAAGCAAAAACGATCCCACGAGCCCAGCTGTGGAAATATCCGGTATTTTTTGGCTGGTGAGCGAGGAAAGCTTCTGGCTTTGTGCATATTTGGATGAACGAGATGAAGTGGTACAGTGTGCGAGTTCTGCTTTGGTGGGGCGTGCATATTCTGCTTTGGAGAATTCAATGCTGGCATTCTTTGAGGAAGCAATTTGGAATTCGTGACTCCGGTCACCGGAAGAATGCTCGGGTGAGACTACATCAATTGGCCCGACCAATTGAGGTAGTGTCATCTTAGTGTTCAGAATTGTGTTTGGATATTGCATTGATATAACATTCGTGGATGCGGTGAGACTGGTATCTGTTGGGATCTGTTTTATGGTAACCATGAATATTTGTAAATAGATGCGAAGCCTGGAGCACTTTTCGGACATGTCTTGATGACAGTGAGGAGTTCAGGATTGAGCTGAGAACGTTTGCATGCATTTGGAATCAATCTGAATTGAGGACGTTTGAATGCATGAGTGCATTTGAAGTAATTCAAGAATGTGAACATTTGAATGCAAGTGGAATCGTATGCATAGAAAGTGTTTATGAATTCAAAGAACCTGGAATGGAGTTTCCAGAAACCCACAGAATTTTTCAGCGAAAGTTGCGTTCTGTGAACTTTACTTTTATGGGAAACTTTCATAGAAAGTTTCCGCACTGTGACGAACCGATTTGAACTTTGAACTTTGGACTAAACTGAGTTTAGAGTGGCTGCTTTTTTTTGGTAGCTGATTGTGTAACTGTGAATAGTCGACACGTCGTTTTGAGTTTGTTGGTTGACAGGTTAACATCGAGACGGTGGTTGCCGATGTCCCTCAATGATGACAACAGACCGAGCACCCGTCATCATAGTGAGATGACAAAAATGGGTTGCCGGTCGTCTGAGGGGGCATCAGCGACCGCAGTGTCGATGTTGACTATCTCTGGTTAGTTGAAGAGAGTTTTTTGAGAAAGATCTTCGGATCTTGAACGTTTAAACAATTGTTGCAGTCAAGCTGTATGGTTGCTTTTGGCTCAAGGCCAAGGAAACTGCAAAGAAGTAGTCTAAGACAGCCACGTGGTTTGGTCCATCTTGCTTGTTGCTTTGGTTCGTGTGTTTTTTTGTTGCTACAGCACCTCTGAGAGAGCGTCCAAAAGGGTTGAGCTGCTCCGAACCTGAGAGCTTGTGTGTGGGAACCGCGTTTGCGTAAACTTCGCTGTGCGTAGGTTGTAGGAACTGCATCTAGGTGTAGGTCCTGGGATTTACGTAGAAAGGATTTTTGAACCAACTTGGGTTTGAATTTTCCGCATGGTAGCGGAGCTGCCAACGTGCAGCATCCGTTGTAGTCAAGTATCCTTGCAGTAGTGTAGTTGCAATGTCTGGATCTGGTGGTTCTGGTAGACGCGGAGACGCTAGGAGGCGTAGGCGTAGTGTAGAACCTGAAACAGAAAGGTTTCGCGGAGATGATCCTTTGCAAAGAGATGATGCTTGGAGAGACTGGTTGAATAACCATGCAAGGCAACGCGATGAAAGACTTCCAGGTCCCTTTGTCACAAGCGTAAGCAGGGAGCCAATGAGTCCAACTCAAGCAATGGAGGGAGGTTTGCAGCCCCCAGGTTTGGGTAATTCTAATGGAGGTGCACGACAGCAGGCAGGTCCAGGTCTAGACGCGATGAGAGCGCATGAAGTACCGGTTGATGATAGTCTTCCGTCGCTTAGTACGCCGCCTGGACAAACTGGACAAACTGGAACAAACGGACAAACCAACGTTGAAACGCAGTTGTTGCAGATTTCTCAAGCCTTGGTGTCTCTGCGGAGTGATTTGCAGGGGCAGATTGGTAGGAGTTTCGGTGCTCTTGAGAGAAGACTTGAACAGGTTGAGACTGGGAATGCTGCGGGTAATCCAGTTAGAAACCAGACTGCTCCAATGCAGGGTCCTAGTGATGTTTTTGGTCAGCAGTATTCTGGGGATGGTGACTGTTCTTTCAATCGAATCGGGAGCCCAATACGCAGACATGATCGTGGACATGGTTCATCTGGTGACACTGCACGTCGTAGGGATGTCAGTGGTGAAAGGGATGTACTAAGTCGGTCAGAAAAGTGGTTGCCAGCTCCCCCAGTACCAGGTACTAATACTTGGCGTGACCGAGAAACTGAAATCACAGGGTTTTTCAAATACGTTCAGTCTTTGAGAGCTTGGAGCCAGTTGGCATCGTCCAAGATGGCTACGGAGATTGAGCAAAGTATCAAGTGGCCTACTGAGATAGTGTATTCAACTTTGACTCCGGGTCAGCAAGCTAGGAGTAGTCGACTGTTTGCATTGTTGAAAGTGGCATTTGCTGACCATGATCGTAGTGATTCACTCATTCGTGCCTTCGAGGCGGGATGTGCAGTCCACAATTCTCCACAAAAGCCTTTTGGTTCATGTGGGTACGAGCTGATCAGGGTGTTAGCTTTAGAGTTTTCACTGAGAACTAGAACGGAGGCTATTTGCCTTCGAGCGGAATTGTTGCGTAGAGAGTTTAAGGTGGACTCAAAGAGCATTCACGTAGTATCGGACTTGGTACGCATGATTCAAGTTGCAGTCAACAACTATGAAAGGCTAGCAGAGACGTTGCCTGTGGGAATTTCTAGGGCTGATTTGAAAATTACGTCTTCAGATTTGGCACTTCTTTTTATTCGGAATTTGCCTCATGATGCGAAACAGTATTGTTTGTTGCACTCAGAAAGCGAAACTTGGGAGGCTTTGCAAGCAGCAGGTCTGAAGTATGAGAGACAACAAAGGTTATATGTTGAGCTAGGGGCATTTTCGAAGCGCATGGTGCATGGAGTTGCAGGCGAACAGGTTGTTTCAAGTGATGTTGATGCACAGGGTTCAGAGACAGTTGCAGCTGTTGGTGCTGGTTGCGGTCGTTGTGGGAAGAGGACACACAAGACTGAGGAATGTTCCACAAACATGACTGGTGTGAAATGTTTCAAGTGTGGAAAGACAGGCCATATCGGTCGTAACTGTTTGAGCCAGGGTCAGAACAAGCCTGATGAGAAGAAACCTTTGAAGGGTAGTGGAAAACAAGGTCAGAAAGGAAAACCTGGTCCAAGTCCCAAGGCGAAGCCCAAGGCCAAATCCAAAGGCAAGGGGCAAGGCAAGGGGAAGATGTATGAACTTGGTGAGGGTGAGGAGGAACAGGAAGAGGGTTATGAAGAGGCTGGTGAATGGGAGGCTCAAGAGGAGGCTTCTGGTTCAGGTCTTCAAATGGCTCTTTTGGGTTCTTTCGGTACCTCTGGACAGTGTGTCTTTGACATTGTGTGTGCGACTGGGGATGAGATCTTGGCGGATGAAAGCACTGAGGTGCATGATTTGGGACCAGATCTTAAGTCGGACTGTATGTCTGAAAAGACTCATGAAAGTTCCTTGGATCATGATGTTGGTTTTTCATGTCATGGTGTGTCATCGGTGTGTCGTGGTAAGGCGACAAAGGGGTGTCGGTGGGGCATCAGGTGTTGTTTTCCAAAATGGTTCTTTTGGGCTGATTGGATCGAAATATGTTCCTAAAGGGGATGTGTCGTGGTTCGATGGGCTCATTTGTATGCCACTGCTGTCATCTTTGGAGACTAGAGGACAGGATAACTGGTGGTTGATTGACTCAGGTGCCAGCGTCACTGTTTTGTCGGAATCTGCATTGAAAAATGGTTCATTTCGGATTCTTTCAGAAGAAATTGTGAGAGATGGTCCACGGTTTTTTGCAGCGAATGGGACCGAAGTGTCCATGAAGAAGAAAGTCGTGGTTCAGACCTATCTTAGCATGAATAATCATGTTGGAGAAAAGGTTGAAAGGGAAATCAAGTTGTCTGCACTGGTAGGAAACACTAGTAACAACATCCTGAGTACTACGCAGTTGGTTGAACGTGGATGGAATGTGAATCTTGGAAAGAAATCTCAATTGATTCATGAGGGCATGGGTCTTTCAGCCGATTTGATGTCGTGGGCAGGGTGTCCATGGTTGTACCTTGGATCCAGGAAAGGCTCCGGCCGTCCAGTTGCTGGGACAATTGAGGTGTCGTGCGAAAATCCGTCAGGAGCTGGGGAATCTTCGATTTCGGTACTTGAGTGGGACATTAACCCAGTCTATAAGAAGGCAGTCGTTCAGGGTGACATGGATGAAATGCATAGGGCTAGGGGACATATTCCTTTTGACCCGAACTGTGCAATTTGTCGGAGAACGAAAGGGGTTTCTCAACACAGACGGAAACAAGACGGTACAAACGTTGTCGAATTAGCAGCTGATTTTTTCCATTAAAAACGTTCAAATTTTTGATCATTTGCGAACGATTTTCTGGCATGGTGGGTGTTGTTCACATGGGTCCTAACACTGATCATGTTCGAGCTTCTGTTCAGAGATGGTTAGGAGAGATGGGTTGCTTAGGAGACAGTCATGGTGTCCTTGTTGTCAGTACTGATGATGAAGAAGCAGTAGGAAACGTGTTTTCTAGACTGCAAGTAGGTAAGGATGTCAGAATTTCCAAAGCGCCACCACAGGGACAGGCGATGAACGGGTCAGCGGAGAGATCTGTGAGGGCAATCAAGGAGAATTTTGTTTGCGTGTCAGAAGAATTGCGAATGCAGGGGCTTGCGATCTGTGATACTGAAACAGCTGTAGGAGCAGTCTTGGAGTATGTTTGTTTCATGTTGAACAGTCATGCATCAATCCATGGGAGTTCAAAGACGCCACATGAATTCCTTTCGGGAAAGAATCCAAGCGTGTCCACTCGGCCAATCACGTCCATGTTCGGGTCAGTTGTGCTTTGTGAGTTACCCCAATCGGCACAGGCCGACGACAGACCTAGGTTCTTGGAGGGGGCATACTTGCGTCCAGAATTCAACAGTAAGTCAGGACTCTGCCTTGTGATGATTGATGGTGTGCTTCGAAAAATCCACCCAAAGAGTATTAAACTTGTTTTACCAATGAGGTGGGAAAAGTCACTGCTGAAAGGGTTTTGTGTTGAGGGTGAGTCCCAACATAGATCAGTAGGAGACTCTGCTCCAGTGGACGCTGTTGAATTTCAAAAGGTGAGGCTGTCTGACAGTCCACCAACTGAAGAACCAGTGTGTCCAAAAGGCGGGCCACCTCAGGAGTGGTTTAAACAGTATGAACTGTACACGAGAGACTGTGCAGCGTGCAGATGCTTGGAACTTGGTCAATCGAGGAAGGGAAAGGTGCACAGTGCCAGCTGTTGTGCAAACTACGTTCGGTGGTTGCGAACTCAGAGACAAGAGGCAGCCGAAGCGGCTGAGAGAGAGAGAGAGCAGCGGTAGTTAAAGTACCCCCCAATGAATGGTGTGATCAATCTGGGTATACACCTGGTTGTCCGGCATGCGGTGCGTTGGAATTAGGTGTGAATCCTGATGGGTTAACTCATTCTAGTGAATGTATTGATCAGTTTGAAAAGCTGTTGAAAGGTAGCCCAGCTGATGTGAGTGATTCCATGAAGGTTGGTACCTCTGGTCCCAGTGTGATGGTTGATACCTCAAAAGGGGGTGTTGGGAATGATGTCAATGGTGATGTAGCCGGGGAAGAAGCATCGACTTTGCGAAGCGTGCTGGAACGAGTTGAACGCTTGTGTGCTAATGCGTCGGCTCTTGGAATGCGTCCACACGTACATTTTCATGCGAGCTGTCCGTGTGCGTCTGGATCTCCAATACGGTACTTGCGCCAGGATGCAGGGTCTGAGGATATTCGGTTCGCTGAACTTGAACCCCTTCTTAAAAGGTTGCCGTCGTACCGCAAGAAAGCTGATACATTCAGCTTGGAATGGCCAGTGAACAATGTGTTATGGTCATATGCAGGTGTCAAGGACTTGTTGAATGAACTAGGTCTCAAACAGGAAGCAGTTGTGAGGTTGTGCAAACTTGGGTACGTATCGCGCTCAGGTAAACCTGTAGGAAAGAGGCTGAGGTTTGTGTGCGACTCGGAGGAGTTTGTCAAACCGTTGAGGCGTTTCCAGGCATGCAGGTGCAAGGAACATGCGCAGCTGAATGACGTGAACTGGAACGAGACTGGTAAGTATAACAAGTCGCTGGCGCTAGCGTTGTGTAACGCGGCGTACGCGTGTGCGCGAGCGAGGGGCGTGCACTGAAACACACACATAGGTGCGTGTACAGCAGTTGATGCTCTGTTGCAGTCATGTCACAGAGAGTCAGAGAGGATGAGACAGATCGTACAATTCAAACAAACGGATGTATGGACAGACAATGGACGCGTTGTTTGTTGCGAGTAATCTAAGAGGGTAGCAATGAAAACCTTTTAGGATCTAGCTAGATGAAGTGTTGCGTTTCCTTTTTTTTTTGGAAGTCTTCCGAATGGAAGAGCTCCTGACCTTTTGCGTGTGACCTTGCTGTGTTTCACACGGGAGCTAAGTATCATCTCCCGGGATGTATACATGTACAGAGGAGGCCTAAGAATGCCACGCTTTTAGGACCTTGTTTGGACTGTTTTGAATTTCAGCTGAAGTCACGCGACGCGTAACCATGCTAACTTGAGGGTAAGGAAGTGTTTGATCCTGGCGGATCTTCTTAGGGGTGCTGGTAGGGGGTTGAAACAGTTTTAGCTCTGTATGGGTATCCGTTCGAACGACGCCATGGATGGACGAAGCTTCCCTCGAAAGGGGGTGTGGAAATATCCGGTATTTTTGGCTGGTGAGCGAGGAAAGCTTCTGGCTTTGTGCATATTTGGATGAACGAGATGAAGTGGTACAGTGTGCGAGTTCTGCTTTGGTGGGGCGTGCATATTCTGCTTTGGAGAATTCAATGCTGGCATTCTTTGAGGAAGCAATTTGGAATTCGTGACTCCGGTCACCGGAAGAATGCTCGGGTGAGACTACATCAATTGGCCCGACCAATTGAGGTAGTGTCATCTTAGTGTTCAGAATTGTGTTTGGATATTGCATTGATATAACATTCGTGGATGCGGTGAGACTGGTATCTGTTGGGATCTGTTTTATGGTAACCATGAATATTTGTAAATAGATGCGAAGCCTGGAGCACTTTTCGGACATGTCTTGATGACAGTGAGGAGTTCAGGATTGAGCTGAGAACGTTTGCATGCATTTGGAATCAATCTGAATTGAGGACGTTTGAATGCATGAGTGCATTTGAAGTAATTCAAGAATGTGAACATTTGAATGCAAGTGGAATCGTATGCATAGAAAGTGTTTATGAATTCAAAGAACCTGGAATGGAGTTTCCAGAAACCCACAGAATTTTTCAGCGAAAGTTGCGTTCTGTGAACTTTACTTTTATGGGAAACTTTCATAGAAAGTTTCCGCACTGTGACGAACCGATTTGAACTTTGAACTTTGGACTAAACTGAGTTTAGAGTGGCTGCTTTTTTTTTGGTAGCTGATTGTGTAACTGTGAATAGTCGACACGTCGTTTTGAGTTTGTTGGTTGACAGGTTAACATCGAGATGGTGGTTGCCGATGTCCCTCAATGATGACAACAGACCGAGCACCCGTCATCATAGTGAGATGACAAAAATGGACTGCCGGTCGTCTGAGGGGGCATCAGCGACCGCAGTGTCGATGTTGACTATCTCTGGTTAGTTGAAGAGAGTTTTTTTGAGAAAGATCTTCGGATCTTGAACGTTTAAACAAGTGTTGCAGTCAAGCTGTATGGTTGCTTTTGGCTCAAGGCCAAGGAAACTGCAAAGAAGTAGTCTAAGACAGCCACGTGGTTTGGTCCATCTTGCTTGTTGCTTTGGTTCGTGTGTTTTTTTGTTGCTACAGCACCTCTGAGAGAGCGTCCAAAAGGGTTGAGCTGCTCCGAACCTGAGAGCTTGTGTGTGGGAACCGCGTTTGCGTAAACTTCGCTGTGCGTAGGTTGTAGGAACTGCATCTAGGTGTAGGTCCTGGGATTTACGTAGAAAGGATTTTTGAACCAACTTGGGTTTGAATTTTCCGCACCAGCAGGGCAACACATCAAGGGGACCACACAACCACCAAAGGGACAGAGGGCGGCAAAAACATAATTTTGGATAGGGTAGTGCGCTTGACCTGAGTAAAAGGTGGACTGCAATTCTGAAACATTGTACAAGGACGCGCCCACGAAATAGTAGAGCAGGGCCAATGTAGTGAGGTGAAAGAGTACGAGTGCACCAGTCACGTCTATGGACAGACACACAAGTACCGAGAAAAGCAATTCGACATCATGCAGTTAGGAGGGTGAGACGCCAGTGCACCTGTCACGTCTATGGACAGACACACCAGTTGAGGTACAAAAGCCAAGATGTCAATAACTAATGAGGGACTTGCAGAGCAAAGAGGAGCCAAAAGATAGGTCCCTACCGGAGCAAAAGGGGCCCCAAACAGCTGCAGCAGGGGGGCCAAAAGAGACAACAACAACAGACGAAGATGAAAAAAGGTAAGAGGGAGAAGGGCGACCCAAATATGACAGCGGGGGAAAGGGAATCGAAAAATCTATGTCTGACTTCTAGTAGTGTATTCTAGGTGGTGTTGCTTGTCTGCTCTCAGAGTATCGTTCCAGCTGTTCCCAATTGCAAAGGAGACAGGATTCGCCCTTTCCGTCCCTGCAGCCAGGAGACGTAGCTCATTGCATTTGTTCTGAAAAGCAACCACGTCGATATCTGGTGCTCTTCTACGCAGTTTCCCGTCAGGGAAGATACGCTCTCGCACGTGCTGTTGCAGAATTGTTTCTGGCAAGTAGTGGGCTGGTCGTTGGAACAGCACCCTGCTTGCTAACTTCACGCGGTTGACTTCCCAGTGAGTGAACATATGTTGATGTTGTACTTGCTGTTTGAGTTGTGCGGCATCTGGTGAAAACTCTTGGGCGTATGCCACAACCTCAAAAGCCTGTAGTTGGACGGCCACTCAAGCGGGCACAGAGTGGCTGTCTCCTTCCACATTGCAGGGGTAAGTCCTTGAGGGGATGGTACAATCACTTCCAGGTTGACTCTAGTGGGTCCAGTGGGTTGTAGGCCCATCATGATGTAGGGTTCTACTACCCCCATTGTGTACCCTCGGATGAGTTCCGAAAAGCAGTCACCTGCTTGGAATTCCTCATCCAAGGCCAGACTCAATCCTGGAGCGTTTTTGTCAGTGAATTTGACTGCCTGCAGGACTTGATCAACCGCTCCTCTCTGCAGCCCCTCAAAAACTCGATGGGGACAAGAGAAGGAAACTTCTTGTGGGGCTTGGATGGCACCGCCTTCTTCCCCTAAGAAACACGGCGCAATCTTGCTAGCCCAGCTAGCCGGAAACCACGCCAGTAAGGCCGAACTCCCACTAACCAGGTCGACCCCGGTGTGACGCCGAGAGTGGGGCTGGTTGGTGACAACAACTTTCACAGGGCCACTGGGGGCACGTTTTCGGTTCACTTCTGCACTCTCTTTGGCTGCCCCAATTAGCTCAGAGAGAATTGGCCGAAACCAATATGTGGCATACAGCAGACATTCCGTCCCTGGAGTAGCCAGAGCCTCAGCTCGTCGAGTGAGCGAGCATATGTACTGCGAAAGTGTCTCAGCCAGCCGGAGCGTGAAGCTACGGGCAGCATGGGCAAATACTTCCTCAACGGTATCGATCGCATCCCGCAGCCACAGCTCTGACGCAATTGACATGAAAAGGCGGGCAAACTTTTCCTGCATAGACGTCAGGGAGATGGTAAGCTTGGCCTGCAGCCACAGGTGTGGAAGAGCACCTAGATTGTCGGGCTGAAAGAACACGTTGGCTTGAGGCTGTGAACAATGCATCATGGTGGCCAGCTTGTCCGCAGCACCTTTGATTTCCATTTCCGTAGGGTCATCCATTGCCGGTGGGATTGGTGGGCACCATGGTTCTTCCGGAGGCGTCTCCGCTTCATCGGCTTCCTCGTCTGCCTCAGATTCACTGTCAGTGGTGGCTCGCTCTTCCTCCGAAGATGGAAAAGCTTGCCTGTGTCAATAGGGGAAGGGAGGAGGTGGGAGGTGATTACAATAGCCTTTTTAAGGGGCCTTTATTTACTGTAGGTTGTTTTATGGCGTAAGACGATGTCAAAGTAGATCAAGCCATGGTGCCCGTTGCCGTTTGACCTTCGTTCAACCAACATACCGACCGGCCAAATGACTTCCACCAGACGTCCCCATGTCTTTCCTCGACAAGGTTGCAACACTGCGATTGATGAACTGAACGCCCAGCGGCCCTACGCCTGCAGAATACCCTGCGTACAGTTTAACCTTGCAGTATGGATCGACCGACTCCTATCAAAGATGCTGCTGTCCATCGCCTCGCAAAGTCAATTACTCAACTGACCCTGTGCCAGGTCACTACGTGAAGTAGAAGCTGCCACTTAACTGCTGACCAAGGCATCTCAGAAGCTTCAAGGCATCCAAAATATCCCATCCCAGAGGGTTACTGACCTGGAAGCTGCCATACGCCAACTCCGCCAAATTGGCTGTATATTAGATAGTTGTACAATCTCTGCCAGCTACGGTTGCTGGATCATACAGCTAAAGGAGCTAGCACGTCATCGGAAGAGCTCAATGCACAGATATCACCACGCACTGATGACGAGCACAATCTCCCATACCATGAAGACTACTTGCACGAGCACTAGCACAGTGGCGCTTACCGCAACCGCAACTCTCTGATGCTGATGCTAGAAAAAGAACTACTGAGCGGACTCTGAGCGCGCCCTGAGTGCCGTAGTTTTGCTGTCATTTTCACACTAGACCATGTTTCACTCTCCTGTCTCACTGCGCTAGTTCTTCTCACCACTTTTGTTGCGACCCGGCGTTGTCGGTGTTTGCTTCAAAGTGTCAGGGTGAATGTCATGCCTGGATGGCTGCTCTTTGTGATCTCGGGGATCCTGGCTGGGGGGATCCCTGGTTTCTGCATTGAGCTTTGTTGCTTCTTACACCCTCTGCTTTGGCCCCTGGTTCTCTTTTCGTGTCTCTTTGTTTTTGTTTTCTGGTTGGGGCCATTATTACCATGGCACACAAGCTGTCATCATGCATGAACTGAGATGATACTAAGCTATCACCTCTTGCCTGACATTATCCTTGTCACCCATAAACTGGTACCTGTCACATCACTGCTCTGTTGTGGTTGTTGTTTTTGGTTTGTTTGGTTTTGGTTTTGTGTGTGTTTGTGTTTCTGTTTTGTTTTTTTGTCTGGTGGTTTTTGGTGTTTTGGTTGCTTTGTTTCGCTTTGCGACCTGGTGATGAATGTGACAGTACACAGGACTATGTAACGGTCCTCCACCAGTTTACTTTTGAGGCCATTCCACCGCAGGCGGCCTACGCACGACTTAATTAATCAATTAATTCCAATTTGCAACATGCACCAAAACATGGTGAACGACCTGGCGGAAGCCATGAAGGCGTTGGACGGAAAAAAAAATCTTCCATCAGCAAAATGTATGAAAATTGGTGCACCGACCGAGAGGAAAGCTGCGTTGTGGACCGTGCATGTACAGCCAGCTGCGCGATCGTGTCTTGGTAGACGAGTAAGTCTCAAGTACCGTAGACCCGCCGAAAGGCAACGGGCTCGGGCAACAAAAAAAGACAGGAAAGCTGCGCTGTATGTCATGTGGACACAGCATTCATCACATTGGTGACATTGACATCGTGTGCAACCTGAGCTACAACCCTACAGTTAACCACCTCTCCCGCCAATGACCAAATTTGCTTTATTAGGAGGGGTCGGCGCATTTGTGGAACAAAGCCTTCGCAATCTTAATAAGACGAGCCGGCAAGTCAGCAATCATCAAAACGATGGAGCCGAAATGCTTGTTGCAATAAAAACGCTCGTAGAGAACTCCACAAGGTCTTGCGTGTCTTTTTCAGTACTCAGACAGTTTTATTGCCACCAGGCCATTTCAGATGACTCGACAGAGAAGGCCCCAAAAGTGACGATTTCTCTGCTATGGTTTGCGCACTTGGGGTTCAATTGGGCGAGGCAGGCAATGGAATTTTGAAAGTTTGCAATACAGAAAAGAGAATACGTGAGACCATTGGTCTTTTGGATGATTTTATGGCCAGGGGCACGTTGCTAAAGCGTGAAGCTCTGGTACCCAGAGGGCGCTTGCGTTTTGTGACGCCTTTATTTTCGGAGACTTGGAAAGATCGCTCTTCAGGACATGCGTCCTCCTTCAAAGATGCACAGGCATCATCCTCTTTGGAGTCAATGAAGCTGCTGAGATGCAGGATCGCAGATGGGAAGCCCCGTCGTTTGACTTGTGACATATTGGAAACGTTGTACCTCTTTACAGATGCCAGCTTTGACTCCGATAAGCAATCAGGCCTGGGGGCCATACTCGTTGATGGCGCGGGAAAAGTTTTGGCTTGGTTTGGATTGCAGCTGATGCTGGAGCAGTTAGCTCCCCTTCTTGATGCGGGCCAAGAGACGATCACAGGTGAGCTTCAAACTCTGGCAGTCGCAATGTCGCTTTTGGTTTGGGAAAACCTTTCGGAGTCAGTACAACTTATGGTTTACATCGACAATGAGGGATCGAAATATTCGTTGATCAAGGGTTACTCCACCTCCGGAGCCATAACGGCAGTTTGCGCCTTGGCGGCGACAACACTGGATGCGCATTTTGTGCTGTCTTGGTTTTTCTTCGTGTGCCATCATTGTCCAACATAGCTGACTACCCCTCTCGACAGCTTGAGCACCCCCTTTTGGTGAAAGACACCCAGATTCTTGAAGAGGAAGCCAAAGATGTTTCAAAGAAAGCTTGGCCCTTGTAAAAACGGCCATTCTGCCACCTTGAGCATGGGTGGGGACCGTGGCGAAAGCGGTGGCTCGACGGAAAACAAAGTGTGCTCGTCAGCAGTGAAACCGTCATTTTCGTTTTTTTGAGTTTACGTGGTGTTTTTATTTTTGAGGTGTTTTTGCCTCATGAAGTTTGTGAGAACGAATCAGCCCTTGCGCAAGATGGCAAGCACAGATCAAGAAGTATATCAGGTTTGTACGGATGAGAAGTTCAGACGTCTGCGTATGAAGAGGTTGACGGTTTTTATGTTAGGGAAATAAGTTGCGACTCAGCGTGCTGATGGAACTTTATTTCCCTGTCAATAAAAAATAAACTGAGAGCAGCTTCTAGTCATCCCTCTTCCTTCTCTTACGTTTGCGTCTCCCGTCTCCTGCGTTTTGTGCATTTGGGTTTGTGGTGTGGGTTCACTGTGGTTTTACTTGACCGCCTTATTTAGTTTTTGGCGTGGTCTTGGTCTCAGAACCTTGTGCTCAGACAACCTCGGCGAACTGTTAAACAGCTAACTTCCACAAACCTTTTTTACTATTTTTGTCAGGTTTTGAACGGAATTTACTGGAAACCAATCCATTCCATGTCACCTCCCTTTCATTTGCCTGTAGTGCATTGCTGCCAATTTCAACCATGTACATTTCAGTTTGTGCAGTCAGTTGCAATTACATGCATTTGCAGTTTCAAATCCAGTTGTATCATATCTTTCATGTACAGTGTGAATCCAGGTATGTCCGAGGCGTTTTGGCACCGAGGAAAACAATCATGGTAGCGGAGCCCAATGATCCAGTAGCTTCAGGGTTGCTGGTGAGGGCTCTAGGTGTAGGAGGTGAGTCTAGGTGACGTTGCCGTTAGGTCCATGGCTTCACTGTCAGCTGATGATGTTTCAGCACTTGTGCAAGCGGCTACAGATGCGGCTAAAGCCGCCAGTGATGCAGTGACTGCTTTGCGTGAAGCTCAAGCGTCCAGAGCTAGTGGCGGTGGCTTCCAGGAGGCCAGTAAGGTTGTTAGACAGCCTGAACCGTTTGGGAGTGAGAACCATGAGGATGACCTGTCGAAATGGCAGGACTTCAATGTCAACTTCAAGGCTTGGTTTTACTATGGGAATCCAAAGTTCGAGCTGGACCTGCAGAGTTGAAGTTACACATGCTGACACTCCCATTGCCAATGTTGATGGAGAGACGCAGGACGTCAAGGATCGATGTTCACAGCTCTACAGTATCCTCACAGGATTGCTGAGAGGAAAGCCGCTTAGAGTGCTACGCCAAGTTGATGGACGAAATGGATATGAAGCATGGAGGCAACTCTCCCAGATGTACTTGCCGAAAACCAAGAGCAGAGCAATTTGATTGCTTGCTGCCCTGATGAATGTGCCTAGTTTCACGATGAAAGACAAGACTCTTCTGGACCAAGTGTTGGGACTTGAGCGCCTTCGTACAGAATACATGCGCTCCAGTGGAACCGATCTTCCTGACGATTTGATGTTGTCAATGCCTGTGAAGTGTTTGCCAAAGGCAATACAACAACACGTGCAGCTCCAGTTAACAGAGTCTTCCACGTACAGCCAGGTTCGAGCTATGGTCATTGGCTATGAACGCACGACGATGACATGGAGCCCTGGCAAAATTCATTCAGAGTTGGGCATTTTGTCCAATCCCAGTTCAAATGCAGCTCAACCTTCAAATAACATGGGTCTTGCACCAATGGAAATAGACAGGTTTGAGAAAGGTAAGAATAAAGGGAAGTCCAAAGGAAAGTCAAAGGGTAAAGATGGCCGAAAGGGTAAAGGGAAATCCAAGAATGATAAAGGCAAAGGCAAAAGCAACAAGAGTTCTGGCCGTGCTGCAATATCAAGTGATCAGTGTTTGCATTGCGGCAAGTATGGCCACTTCAAACGTGACTGCTGGAAGCTCAATGGCCGCCCAGACACCAAGAATGTGAACCAAGTGGAGTCTTCCAATCAGTCTGCAACTACCAGCGTTTCGAGTGGCTCAAGCAGTTCTTCATCTGCCCCTGCAAGCTCAGTTGGTGGTGCTAGCTCAGTGCGTTTGTTTACTGGTTATCATGACACTTCTGGACCTATCATAGAGGACTTGGACGAAGACTTGGACAACGATGTTGAAGTGCGTGATTTAACTATGTATGACTCTTCTGGGTGTTGCAACATGGTCTCACTTTCCTCAGCCGATATTCCTGTAGAATCTGACTTGGGCACTTGCGTGACTAACAACGGTCAATATGCTGCGGTTTGTGAGCATTTCGACATGACATGCAGTGATGATGATGGTTTGTGGACATGTTGTGATGCTGTCGAATGTTTTTCTTTGCATGAGCCCAATGACACGTTTATTTCAGATTTCAGTGACGCGCACAGCATCAGAACTGTTGGACTTTCAGATCCCTGCGATGTGGAGGTGGTTTTGGACTCTGGAGCTGATGGATCAGTTCTCCCTCTGGAGTTTGGAGCAGTAGGACATCCTGACAGAACTTTTGGTGGTTCAAAGTTCATTGACGCGCAAGGTAAACCAATCAACGTCAAGGGTGCTAGAATAGCTGAAGTGCAGTTTGGTCAAGTGGTTTTTCGTGAGCGTTTTATTTTTGCTGCTGTCACTTCTCCTTTGATTTCTATGGGCAGATTGCTGAAAGATGGATGGCTTTTGCAGAAGTACCAGAACGGGTCTATGGCCCTTGTGCGCAACTCCAAGTCCATCCCTGTTCACTTCAAACGCAATTCACTTTGTGCAACTGGAGTCATTCGAATGCTCAGTTCTCCTGATGATCCAGCTTCTTCTTCAACTGCAGGTGAGTGCGGACAAGTTGAACATGTTCGAGCTTTGAGTTTAGGCCGCGCTCTCACAGGACTGGGTTCAGGTTGGGTGAAACTGAGTGACACCATGTATGCAATCAGAAATCAAGGGAATCAACATGTTGACACAGCACTGTGCCCAAGTGGTGGTTTACTTTGGCTGCGCACCACGTTGATACAACTTCCCAACGGCACTTGGGAGGTGGATGAGTTTTGTGCTAGCATCTCAGACTTGAGAACAATGACAGCTCCTTTTGAGGCCAGCAAGAATGTTGTAGAAGTAATCACAATAGCACATACCACAATGGGCCCCCCAGAATCTCTTGGATTCAGTCTGCATGATGATGACGTGGTGATTGCTCCACGATCTGGCATTCCTCTTCGTGTTCAGCCTCATGCTGAAAGGCCTGAACCTGAGCAGCCTGAAGAAATTCCAGCTGCTGTTGGTGATGCTGAGATGCCAGTTGCAGAGCAAGGCCCTGAGATTGAAGACTATGAAGTGATCGTCGTAGATGGAGTGAAGTTGGACACAACTTCAACACTGAGGACTTTGAGAGCTGCTTGTGAAACTCTTGGTCTTCCTTCAAGTGGTAGTAAGAAGGAGTGCCTTAGCCGTCTTTGGAGCCATCTGCAGGCGCAAGAGCTGATTGCTGCGCATGGAGCGCAGCAGCAACTTCGTGGAGAGTTTTCTAGGCCTGCAAATGCCCAGTTTGTTCCTGATGCACCAACAGAGAAGGAAATTGCGGAACACAACCTCACACACACCAGCCATATGCACCGTGGTGTGAACTTTGCATCTCAAACCGTTCTCAACAGGATCCACATCCAGTTCGACGTGATGAAAGCTCAAGCGCGCACAGCACAGTCAGTTTTGATTTTGGGTTTGCATCTAGGACTGAAGATGAGCACAAGGCTTGTGGACTTTTTATCCACGACCAGCAAACCGGTGCTATGCATGTTGTGCCAACTCCTCAGAAAGGTGGTCGACACCTGCAATATTTGTGCACAGAGTTTTGTAGGTTTTGAGTTTGGCTTGGGTATACCACAGTTGGATTGAGATGTGATCAAGGACCAGCAACGCTCTCCCTTTTGGAGGCTGTGAAGAAGACTTGCAGAGGTCTTGGTATTCGAGTTATGGAGGAAACGGTGGCCCCAGGCTCTCATGCCAGTAATGGTGCTGCTGAAGTGACTGTGAAGGTTTTGCGGCGTCACGCCAACCTACTTGTGCAACAAATCGAGAAAGGCTGTGGCATTGGTGATGTCATTGGATGCCATCATCCCTTATATCAATGGGCCTTGCTGCATAGTGCATGGCTTCACAACCGTTTTGTCGTGAGGCATGGGAAGACAGCTTACGAGCTTTGCACCAGCAGACAGTACACAGGCCGCCTTGCAATGTTTGGAGAGAGAGCATTAGGGTTTTTGAAGCTTTCAACAAAGGGATCACCGACATGGACTAGAGGAATCTGGTTGGGGAAAACTATGAACAATGATGTTCACATCTTAGCTGTTCCAGGTCACCCTCAACTGTTTGTCACCAGGAGCGTTCGAAGACTTCCCAATGCTTGGGATATGCAGATGATCGCAGACATGGAGGCTTGTCCTTGGCAATTTGGATATGCCTCACTGGGATCTCAGTTGGCTTTGGCAAAGCGCATAGCTGCGCCTCCAATTTTGTCATTGCCCCCAGCCAAGCCACGTGATTTGGATGCGGAGGCCGTGATGAATGTGCCACCGACACCCGATGAAAGTGCCAGTGCTGCCCCTAGATCTCCGAGGATGGTTGGACCACCCGCAAGCAGTGCACCAGTTCTCTCAGGTGCTGAGTTAGATGAGACTATGGGACCATTGGCTGAGGCGGGGTCTCTTCCTGATCAAGTTGGACTTGATGCACCTAGTACTCCAACTGTTGAACCTGCTCCAGTGACTCCTCCTGATGTTTCTCTTCCTCCAAGTACAAATCCCTCTTCAGGGCATGCTGATGCTGCAATGCCAACGACAACTCTTGGCGTTGGCCATGGACGTGATGCTGACGATGACGGCGAGAACAGGCCCACCAAGCATCCACGTATTTTTGCAGTACATGAACATGAAGATGATCTCCATACCACATATTTTGAGGAATCTGAAGTTGATGGTTTGGAGGTTTATGATTTCAGCCTTGACTACGAGCGTGACGAGGACTCAAACTCTCCCACTCACAACTCTGCAGCTTCTTGTGATGAAATGTTGAAACAACTCACCATTCCTTTTGCGGCTCTTGAAGCTGATCTTCCAGCTGCTGAACTTTTGAGATTTGACATGATAGCAGATGAGTTAGAGATCAAGAGACTGAGGAGCATGGGAGTTTTGATCCCTGCAGAGAACTATGACTTCAATGGCAAGGTTCCCAAACGTTTGACAACACGTATGGTGCGTGCATGGCGTGACAAGTTCATAGATGGTGTGCATGTTTGGTTGCGCCGCTCAAGGTATGTGGCCCGGGAGTTTGCATGGCTTACGCCAGACAGACAGGATTTGTTCAGTCCTGCGAGCTCAGTGCTGACGGTGAGGCTCCTTCCAACTTTGTTTATGAGATGGAAATCTGATGGATATGTTTTGAGTGCCATCGATATAGCTGATGCTTTTCTTATGGTACCTCAACGCGAGCTCACTGTTGTCACGTGTGAACTAGCTGCAGGAGACACCATGAACTTTGTTTTGGGCAAAGTGCTTCCAGGTCAAAGAGATGGATCGCAGTTGTGGCATGAGTCTTTCAGTGCTTTCCTGAGAGATGATTTTCAAATCTGTGAATTTCCAGCGAATCCAAGTTTGCTCAGGGCCAAAGGCGATGAGTGCCTTTTGCTTTTACATGTGGATGATGTCCTGTGCTTGACCAGAAAGAATTACTTGGATGAGACTTTGATGCCGGCCCTCAAGGCAAAGTGCAAAGTAGCATGTGAAACGATCTCTAAGGTTGGAGACGAGCTGACATTCCTGAAACGACACCATGTGATGGTCTCTGAGGATGAGATGGCCATACAGTCTCATCCCAAGCATCTCGAGCGTTTGTTTGGCCTTTTGTGCATCAACCGCAAGTTGAAGCCAAAGCGCACCCCAGGACATCCCATGCTGGATGAACCTGATGACAGCGCTGCACTTTCCCTTGCCGATGCTTCAGTATATAGATCATGCATTGGTGTGCTTCTTTATATATCAGGCGACTATGTTGAATGTCAGTATACAATCAGGGGTCTTTCACAGTCAATGGCCAAACCAACCACTCAGTCGATGATGTGCCTTCGACACCTGGCGCAATACCTTCTTGGTTGCATAGACCATGCTTTGGTGCTGCGGTATGAACCTCATCAAGGGCTTTTGCATTACAACCCATGTGACTACACTCTTGAGATCTACAGTGATTCAGATTGGGCGAAACACAAACAAACACGTCGGTCAGTTTCTTCTGGTTATTTGTTTTTGTTTGGTTGCCTTCTTTACAGCACTTCGAGGTCTCAACGTGCATTAGCAATGAGTTCTGCCGAGGCTGAGATCTATTCAGCTACTTCTGCCACCAGTGATGCTGTTTTGATGTTTCACTGCATCAAGTTTGCAGTGGGTGAAGGTACAACTATAGAGGTGCGTCTGGCGATGGACAACTCTGCTGGACGATCCTTCTTTGGAAGGATTGGTGTTGGACGAATCAGGCACATCAGTTTACGGGTTTTATGGGTACAAGCAAAAGTCAAAGAAGGTTTCATGCAAGTAGGAAAAGTGTCAACCAAAGACAACGTTTCTGACTTGGGAACAAAGAGATTGAGACAGAATGGAATACCTTATGTTTCTTTGCAAGGTTTACAACATGGCTGAGTCACAGATGGTTGGCTCTAGCCTAGCGGACAAAATAGAAGAGCAGAATGCAATGAGGGTTGGTATCAAGATGTTCAAACAGGTTGGAATGAGTAGTGCCACTTCCAAATCACTCATGCGTGTAGTGTTGCTGAGCGCCTTGAGCTTGGGTGTGGCTATGGACTTTAAAACGATGGGATCTTCTTCTCTTCCTTCGAATGGCTTCGAATGGCTTCGAGGGGCATGAGCTCTATAAGCTGCTGGTAGCATGCGCTTGCACCTTCGTTTGCATGCTGCTGGGATTTCTATGGGTCACAGCTCACCATGGATCTCAGTTGCAACAGCGCCTTCACCGCCTTCGAGTAGACTTCAACTTGAGAAAGGTCTTGGAGATCTTGAAAAATGCTTGTAGAAAGAACAGTTGTGAAGGAGGTGAAGAGGAACAGAAGACAGAAGACCCTGTCGTCAACCCTGATGAAGGTGAGTCGTCAGATGAACCAGAGTGCGAACGTGATAGATATGCAAGGTATCAGCAGAGCAGTCTTGAAGAAGTTTCTGATGATGAATTCTGGAGGTACATTCACCATGGCAAACCTGATGATGATGAAGATGCTTCAGCCCATCGAACATACTCCGATGCACATATGGAGTCAGTGATGCGGGAAACCAATGATCTTCTCAATGCTCGCATTCGACGTCTGCGAGGAGAATATGAAAATTCTGAGCTGGTGAATGACATGATGGCCATGGAGTCCATCACCGACCAGATTGATGAAGCTGCTCATTTGCGTTACAACATTTAATGCTGCTGCTGGTCCTTTGCACTACGTTTGCACTGAGCTTGGACTACAAAGAGTTCTGAATGAATGAGCGTGAAAGGCCTTTTGCCGGAAAATCCTGGCCCTTAGCTTTGTAGCGTTTGTTGAACGCTTCCAGGATTCAATATAGAAATTTGCAATTTAGTGCTAAAAACACAAATTGAGGCGGGGTGAACGGAATTTACTGGAAACCAATCCATTCCATGTCACCTCCCTTTCATTTGCCTGTAGTGCATTGCTCCAATTTCAACCATGTACATTTCAGTTTGTGCAGTCAGTTGCAATTACATGCATTTGCAGTTTCAAATCCAGTTGTATCATATCTTTCATGTACATTGTGAATCCAGGTATGTCCGAGGCGTTTTGGCACCGAGGAAAACAATCAGGTTTTCTCAGTTGAATGCAACTGTGGTTTTTGGTGTTGCACAATCCAGGGCACGATGACACGCACATAAGAAGTGTAACATTCCATGTGAAGTTTATGCCAATGGTGGCCATTGTCAAATCAAGGTATTGCCTCCAAAGGGAGGGCGGGTGGGTTTCACTTCTTTTGTGGATTTTCGTTTTTGAGCCCCCCACCCCGTCTGCATATTTTTCCGAGAGCGGATATAAGTGACATTTACGACAGCGTAAATAAGTATTATGTTTCACCAAATATGTTAAGGAACATGCATATTTGTTCCGTGTGTATTTCCCCGAAAGCGGTGGCACGACGTTTCCATCTGTGTAGGAAAAAAAAAGTGTTCGTCAGCAGTGAAACCGTCATTTTCGGTTTTTTGAGTTTACCTGGTGTTTTTATTTTTGAGGTGTTTTTGCCTCATGAAGTTTGTGAGAACGAATCAGCCCTGCGCAAGATGGCAAACTGCGTAGTATTTTTGGATACACTCATCACAAAGATGACAGCACAAATCAGTGTTGAGAAGTGTAACAAGTTTCATGGCAATGCATGGGAAACTCATGCATAACTTGTGAGGCCCTTGCGGTTCAAGAAAAGTTGCGCTCCCGCTCACATGGTAGCGGAGCCCGTTAAGGGCTTCCTACCTGTGGGCATTTGACCGTCGCTTTTGGTCTCTTTTGCTGCCCGCCATAGCTCATAGCGCTTTCTGGTGACTTTGGACTGGCAGTGACCTTTGGAGGACTTGGATTTGCAATAGGTGGTTTTTCACTGGGATTCAAAGTGTTTGCAGCGGCTTGTTTTCTCATTTCTGTAGCGTGGCAATAACTGGTTTGGACAGGTGCAGCACTCATTGGACATTACATTTTCAACTGACTGGCTTGTGAACAGCTTTTGACTTGTGATATATACAATTTGCTTGCATTCTGGCTTGTGAGAACGGTTTGTGCTACAATTTTGGGATTTACAATTTGGTACGTTGCATAAGTGTCAGTGCGTGTTGCTTGACGAGCACGTCTTGGAGAAGTTCCCAGGTGATTTAGGTTGTTGAGATGGCTGCAGTGGACCCACAGATATTCCAGGCAGCACTTCTGGAAGTGGCTGAGGCCACTAAGGCGGCATCCAAAGCCGCACAAGCAGCTCAAGCTGCTGTGTCTTCACAAGCTGCTGGATCCTCACCGAGTGGCAGCCCTACAGGATCCAGTACTGTTGATTGGTCCAAGCTTCTTAGTCGTCCTCCACTATTTGAACATAAGACCACAGAAGATGAAATCAGAGCTTTTCGAGACTGGAGTTGGATGCTGATACAATATCTCAATGCAATCGATTCTGGTTTTGAGAAAGAGCTACAGCAACTGATGGATGACCCAACAAATGCGTTGGACTTGACAACGGCAAGTGCAGAGACAAGGAATAGAAGTTCCAAACTATATGGAATGTTGGCCTCTTTGTGCAGAAACAGGAGCCTGAACATCATACGTAGCGTCAAGAACACAGACGGCTACGAGGCGCTTAGGCAGTTGGTACTGGCGCTTCGTCCATCGACAAGTGGACGTGGACTGGCTTTGATGGCAGCACTTACAAGTTGGCCTCAGTTTTCCATGAATCAACCCTTGCAGCCGCAGTTGTTGAAATTGGAGGATGCCTTAGAAGAGGCACGAAGAGCTGGAACAACAATCCCAGATCAGCTTCAACAAGCAATACTTTTGAAATGTGTCAGTGGTCAGCTTCGAACACATTTGAATCTGGCAATTCAAGACACTACGTCTTTCAAAGATTTGCGTGAGCATGTTTTGAAATGGGATAGAAGTCAACAGAAGTGGGCCGGTTTGCTCTTTTCTTCAGAGGACACAAGTGCAGCAGTCCCCATGGAGGTAGATCGCGTTCATGGAGGAGGCAAGAAAGGTGGAAAGGACAAAGGAAAAGGGACCCAGCAGAAGGGACAGCAGAAGGGAAAGTCAAAGGGCAAATCCAAATCAAAACAAGATGGCAAATCTGGTTACAAAGGAAAATCCAAGAGCGATGGCAAAGGCAAAACAGGTGGGAAGCAACATGATGTAGCTGGTGGCAAAGGCAAAGGCTATTCACGTTCAGATGTTTGCTACCGGTGTGGAAATCCAGGGCACTATGCCAAGGATTGCAATGCATGGGGGCAGAGTGTGAGGAATGTGCAAAATGAGGGTCAACAACAACCGTACTCTCAGGCTATGCAGACCCCACAGACTCCTTCGAGCGCTACAGCAGGTGGTTCTCCAAGTTCAAGTGCCCCACAACAGTCAGCAACCCAGTTTAGAGTTGCAAGAATTCATGAGTGTGACACTGAGTTTCATCAAGCTTCAGATGTTTCAAAACATGGTGAAGTAGTTTTTGACTTGCGCAGCCCGGTGACAAGCCCTTCCAGACAGGGAGGTTCAGTACGAGTGATGAGGTTTTACATTGGTGAGGAGCCTCAGACTTGTTTGGATGGTTCAGTACGTGCAGTTTTGGAAACAATGCCAGAGGATTCAAACATGTACAACATTTTGTTGGACAGTGGTGCTGATGCCAGTATCTTCCCAGCGTCAATGGCTGGACTTGGAGTTGAGTCTGAACAACCGGTTTCCAAACTGCAGGACGCCCAAGGCAATGTGATTCCAATTGATGCCATGAGAGATGTGGAGTTGCATTTAGCAGATCGAGATGGCCGTGCTGTGATTTTGCGTGAAACTGTTGCAGTGAGTAGACATGTTACTCAGCCAATCATGTGCTATGGGCATTTGATGTCAAATGAATGGGGTGTCACGCAGCTGAAAGCACCTTAGAACATGGCTGTGGTGTCAGTGTTCCAATAGAAATGCAGAATCAGTCATTGGCCGTACGTGGATGGATACGTGTTTTGAAGGATGAGCAGCAAGACACTTTGACTGTTAGGGCAGTGAGGGCTGATGTTGTGCCAGACTTGTCAGAGATGCGCATTGGCTGGCAACTCAATGATGAGGGAGTTGGACGTGGAAAGCATTTTTCAAATTGTTTTCAGGATCCTACTTTGGTGTGCCCTTCCATGTCAGGTGCAAAGTACCGTACAACCTTGGTGCGTGATGGTGGTCAATGGTTGGTTTTGGAGTTGTGTGAACGTTTGGATGCACTTGTTGACTTGTCAGCAGAGTTTCATGGACTTGCAGGTGACAGATATGTTTTGACAGTCATCACAGATGCTGAGAAGGCACCACAGGTCATGGGCTTTAGCCTACTGGATGAAGGTGCTCAGCCTCTTTTGCAACAGGAGGCAAACGTTGAAATGCAACCTGCAGCGCCCTTAGCCCCAGAAGACGCAGAAATTGTTGGAGTTGACATTGATGCACAAAGAGCAGATGTAGGAGGTGCAGAAGTTCAAGGCAATCTTGTTTTATCTCCTGAAAGGGGTGATCACTTGAATGTCAATGGAGTTGAAATTTACAAGGATACTGCACTGGCAACAATGCGTGAGGCTTGCTCATTCTTTCAGCTGTCAACTTCTGGTGGAAAGAAGCGTTGTTTTGAGAGGCTATGGGAATTCCAAAAGCGTCTTGAATTGCAGACAGCGTTGATTGCAGCAAAGGAAGCAGAGGCAGCACAGCAGAGACTTCCTCGACCTCAGCATTTGGCAGATCCTCCATCTGAGGAGGAGCAACTTCTACATCAGCTGACTCATGTTCCTTTTAAGGATTGGTGCCCAGCGTGTGTAGCTCACAGGTCCAGGCAGGACAGACAGATGAGAAACGATGGTGTGAAAGCTGGTGAAGTCCCAACAATTTCCTTTGATTTTGCGTATACACGTGCAGTTGCAGCAGATGGGAACATACAGAACACTGATCAGGTCATTGCACTTGTCATGGTTGACTCACAGACCAACTACACTGGCTGTGTGCCAATTCAAGCCAAATCACAGTTTGACCTGATGGTACGTGAAATCTTGCAATTTACTCAGGTGTTGGGACACTCAGAATGTGTCTATTTGTGCGACAATGAGCCCAGCATTCGACAGGTCCAACAAAGAGCAGTGCGTGCCAGGCTTGCTTTGGGTTTGGCAACACGTGACAAGACCCCAGCAGCCTACAGTCATGGAAATTCTCCCTGTGAAAACACTGTGCAAAGGGTCAGAAGCCTAGCTGGATCTCTGATGTATCGACTGCAAGAGCAACTTTCAATGGAGCTCAGCACAAACAACAGTATCTGGTCGTGGGCAATGCGTCATGCGAGTTGGTTGCTTAACAGGTTTGCAGTGACACATGGTTGCACACCCTTTGAACTGGTTTACTCAAAGCCCTACAAGGGTAAGCTTGCTGAGTTTGGTGAACCAATGTTTGCATACGTGCACACCAGCCACAAAGGAAACCCCAAGTGGCAGCGCGTCCTGATGTTGGGAAAGACAGAAGCGCAGGACACCTTTGTGGTCTACACTGGCTCAGGTGTGATGCTTTCAAGGAGTGCAAGGCGCATTCAAACTGACTGGAAACTATACCTTGGGTTTTACATTCATTTTGATGCACCCACTTGGAAGTTCAAAGCAGGTTTTGGGGGCCGTGTGATCCCTACAAAGCGCTCAGTTGAACCAATCCCTGAGTCTCAACAACCTCCTTTGGGCCCAGTTCTTCCATCAGTACTGCATGATGTTGATGGTGAAGCAGTTAAGAAAAAGGCTCAGGAGGAGCAACGTGAAGAAAAGGAACAGCAGGCAATGGGCAAAGAGGACCAGGGTCAAGAACCTTTGAGACCCGTTGGAGACACAGCTCAGACACCAACGGCAGCTGGAGGAAAAGATGATGGAGTTCACATCCCAGTTTCAGCTGGGAATCCTAGCGTGTTTGGTGAGGAAGATGGAGTGGACATGAGCTTCCTCAAAGAGATGGAGGATGAGCTTGTTGATGATGATTTGTACGCTCCAAGAACACCTCTTGATGACCGTTTGCTCCATCAACCTTCAAGTCCTCGACCCTCACCAACCATACATGTTCATGAGGATGATGCTGAAGATGAGAGTCATGAAGCCAAGAAGGCACGTGTTGAAAAGCAGAAGAAACAGCGCATTGGGATGTTGAGAGAACTGCAAGACAAGATGATCAGAACAGTCAAGTTTGGTGGTGATGAGTACCACACCCTGGACGATTACAGCAATGAACCTCAGTTGGAATCAACCTTGGACGATGAGTACGTAGATGATGTCTGGGGAGATGAAGAATCACTGCAGTTTTCCAATGTGCCAACAGCGTTGTGGTCAGACTCACCAATTGATTCCATGCCACCACCACCAGAACCATGGATTGACAAGATGGCAGACCAAGTGGAAATCCAGAGGTTGCTTGGCATGGGAGTCCTGCAAGAGCGTTCAGAGTTTGAGGGAGAAATCAGTGGAGTTCTCACTACCAGGTTTGTTTATGATTGGAGGTTGAAAACGTTTGATGATGGCAGCGGTTTGCAGCAGGGTGAAACAAAGAAGTGGATGAGGAGAAGCCGTTATGTGGCTCGAGAATTTGCAAATGACAAACGAGACGATGTGTATTCACCTGCAACTGGATGTCACACAGCAAATCTCATTCCAATCCTCTTCTTGCAAAGACTTAAGCAGTTGGAGTTGAGCGAGCTTGGTGGTGAAGAATATGATGAAATCCTTGCTTCACTGGACATAAAGGATGCATTTCTTCAAGTGCCTCAGGAACATGTGGTTTCAGTGACGTTGCATGGAACGGAGTATGTGGTTTTGAGAAATCTTCCAGGCCAACGACTGGGAGCAAAGGCATGGTATTGGTTTTTCAGAAACTTTGCAACCGACAGCATGCAGTTTGAATGGTGTGATGTTCAACCTTGCTTGGCAAAGTGTGGTAGGAACGTTTTCATGTTGCATGTGGACGACCTTCTTTTCACAGGAAGTCGAAAGTTCTGGAATGAAACCTTCTTACCTTTGATGCAGCAAAAGTTCAGCGTGAGTTACAATGTACTTGGTGAAGTTGGCTCAACAGTGAGTTTCCTGAAGAGACGCTTAGTCATGATGGACGATGGAGTCATGTTGGTGCCTGGTACTGCAGCTTCAAAAGTTGTGGAGTGTTTCGAAAAGCACTTTGGGCATGCCAGGGTTCAAAAGGTTCCAACAGATGCTTCCCTGCAGCAGGAAGATCACTCACAGTTTCTCAGCGCAGAAGACTCAAAGAAGTTCAGAAGTGTGATTGGCCTTTTGCTTTACTTGGCCAGGGATCGTGCAGACTTGATGTTTGGAGTGAAAGAGCTTGCGTCAGCAATGTCAAAGCCTACGTTGTGTTCAGTTCAACGTCTTCGGAAGTTGATTGGATATGTGAAGTGTGCTGGTGATGTTGGAATCAAACTACAGTTTCCAGAGCCTGGTTCAGGGAAAATCAAACATGGTGCTGAGACAGAATGGGTCTTGGAAACATTCACTGATGCAGACTGGAGTTCCAACAAGGCCCATCGACGTAGCACAAGTTGTTCAGTGCACTTCATCAATGGCTGCTTTGCTTTTGGTGCAAGCCGTTCTCAAAAGGTCATTTCACTTTCATCGGCAGAGAGTGAACTTCACAGTATGGTGAGTGGATGCTGCGATGGAATATACATCAAAAGCTGTTTGGAATTCTCTTGGTTGGCTTGACAGTGGAGCACCATCAGTTTACAGACAACTCAGCTGCCCGGCAATTGATTTCTCGCCAAGGAGTTGGGCGTATTCGTCATTTGTCAGGCAAATTGTTGTGGATGCAATCCAAGGTACTGAATGGTGATGTCATGGTCCATCAGGTTTCTACAGTATGGAACTACAGCGATGTTGGCACAAAGAACTTGCAGCGCGCCAGAATGGCATTCTTGCTTTATGGAATTGGGATGGTGGATGCAACAACCACCCAACCCATTGGACTGGAAAAACATGAAGCGGTCTTGGAGCAAGACAATCAACGCAGAGACATCAGCAAACTAGCAAAAACACTCAGGCAGATCACTTTGATGGTTTCCATGCAGGGCCTTGGGCCTACTCTTGGAGTGGAGGCAGTTTCCATGGATGGTTTGGAGATGTGCCCCAATGAAAGTTTCGAAGCGGTTGAGCGCCATGACAGTTGGGTGTGGATGGCAATTTTTACTTTGCTGGTTGTTTGGTGTTTCTTTACATGGAAGCTTTGGTGCGTTTGGAAGAAACTGACTTGCAAAGTAGAAGAACTTGAAAAGCGTTTGTGGGAGGTCAAGAGTGACATGTACCATTGCTGGAGCCAAGTTGCTGATGAAGACCAGTACATCAGCACCCAAGAGAAGAGAATCGACACCCTTCACAACCAAGTGATGATGCTGGAAGGAAAATTGACTGAAGCCGAGCAAGTGGCTTCAATGGATCATGATTACCTTCGTGGCCTTCATTTTGGATTGGTGGAAATAGGAGGGTTTGTACGATTTCCCATGGGCATTGAGGCAGAACATGCGTTAGCAATGGATGCACAGGAGAAGTCAAACCTCTTGGCCCACAACACCATGGGAGCTTATCAATACTTGAGCTTGATTCACCAAAGGACGCATGCAGAAGCAGGACAAGAAACCGACAGAGTCTTGAGAGAGGAAAACACAGAAGAGTTTGAAACACCAGGGCAGACATGAAACTACAGTGGAAAATTTTCTTTCAGGTGAATTTTCAGCAAAGGATGCTGAACATGCGCTTGATGCTTTTGACAGAAAAATACAAAGCGACAGTGAGAGTTATGACTGCACACTGTCGAGGAGGAGTGCGTAGTATTTTTGGATACACTCATCACAAAGATGACAGCACAAATCAGTGTTGAGAAGTGTAACAAGTTTCATGGCAATGCATGGGAAACTCATACATAACTTGTGAGGCCCTTGCGGTTCAAGAAAAGTTGCGCTCCCGCTCACACAAACACAAATCAAGAAGTATATCAGATTTGTACGGATGAAAAGTTCAGACGTCTGCATATGAAGAGGTTGACGGTTTTTATGTTTAGGGAAATAAGAACAGCGCATGTTTTTCATGAACATGAAATGAACATGTTTTTTTTCGTTATCCCTGCTGTTGTGTTTGAACCACAGCAACATTTCACCCAAAAAAACATCAAAAAACATATTTTTTGAATTTTTGTTTGACATTTCTTTTAAATTCATGCAAATCCCATTTCATTCCCTGTATGTCCTGGATTTCAAAACCATAAGGCTGTACCTGAAACATGGATGTGACATTGCTGCGAAGTCATGGCTCCAGTTGTCCTACCATCATTGGAAAGCAAACGGATGCAAACATTGTGATTTGTGATTTGTTCGAACAACATGGGGATTGGTGGCATTCAAATCATTCATACATAGGAACAAATTAAAAAACAACTGATGCTTGGAGTCCTTGCCATGATCGTAAACCAACAGGCCAACGCGAATGCAGTGAATTTCCTGACCGAGGCTTCAAATTATTTCAGTGCTTGGTGTTTTTGCCAGCTACTCGCACTGTGTTCGCATTGGCCGCGTCAAATAATTTTTTACGAGTGGTTTGTAGACTGTGGTTTGTCAGAATCGAAGCGCCGTGGTTTGGCGACTTACGGATATGCAGTCTTTGGATGCATTCCGGTGCCAAATATTACGACCAACCAGCTTCGGGTGGTTGCATATTTATATGGTGGAGTTCTCCTGGCAGGTGTTTGGACACCAACAACGTCATTCTTGCACTTTGCTGGTTTGATGTTAAGTATCCTCTACCATGGTTCTTTGTGGGCTGAACGTGCTTCATCCCACCATCGTGAAATTCTGACCATTACATTGTGGATGTACTCATGCCTGGCTCCAGACCTTTCCCATGCAACAGCTGCCTTCCGGATTCACATTTGCAGCATTTACATTATGTCAGTTGTTCAAAAAACTGTCACGTCAATCATACGCGGCCAGTCCTGGTCCAGATGGTCTCTCCATGGTTTTCTTTGGAAGTCAATGTGGGCAAAAACGAATTTCCCTGCGTTCCCTGCTCTACAGCGATTCATTTTCGTGCACCCTTCCGTTGCGCATCTGGGTGGTTGGATTTCGATGGTGTGTGAGCTCGGCCCCCTGTTGTCGCTCTTCTTCCCAGTGCAACACCTGGCCTATTTGGCCTTGGTAGGAATGCATTTTGCTGTCCTTTTTCTTCAAGGTATTGACTATGTGAGCTATTGGACTCCTTCACTTTTGGTTGGTATTTTCTGTAGCTCCAATACCCTTGAACTGGCCTGCGCTTGGTGTTCAGTGCGCTTTGTACCCATGCTTCTGCTGCTTGGGGCGCAACTTCTGTTTGCCCTAACAATGGCAGAGAATTTCAACATCAATATCCCGCCTTTGATGTCATGCCCAATGTTTGTGACAGTTGCACGTTTGGATGACACGTGCCACCAGCACTACGTGATGACGGTGGATGGAGAGCTTCCTTATGAACGAATAGAATGGATGTATCCATTTGTGAAACCAGAGTATGGCATGGGGTTACTTCCTTCAGATGTGGCACATTTTCCCATGCCATTTGTTGCATTTGGATGGGGTGGAAACCTAGATGGAGCTCCCGGTATCTTCCACCGATGGTTTTTGGATGTGAAAGGTTTCTATTTGATGACGAACGTGTCGAATTTTCCCAAAGACCTCCGGCTGGAATTGGAAGCCATCGTCACGGAGTTGCATGGACGCGACGCTAGCAATCCCTGCTCGCTGTACTCGGCGTACTCGCCGTACTCGCATCTTTGGTCGCTGGCCGACCGTTGCAAGAACGCCAGAAGTGCATTTGCTCGCCATGTGACTCTGCAGCGCCAGCAGAAGTGGAACTCAAGGGGCAAATCGGAGAGACACGTCATTGGTGGTCCCGTTGTCCGATACAGTCGAAAGAACGGCAGGAAGGGCCGCTACCCAATCCAATTTCGTCAATCAAAGCACTGCCAATACAAACCACAAAAAAATCAGATGTTGCCACGATATGGAAGAACAAGTGTGAGATATGGTAGAGGTTGATCATGGTTAAGATGATAATTCGATGCAAATTATTTAAGGCTCACGAGGCTTCGCACGAAAGTGCGAAGGGAAGACCGTGAGTCTTTCGATGGCCTGAAGAGCCCATGGAAACCACTTCCAGCTCTGCCTCGTTGTGCTCCATGTACAGTTTGCTCTTATTTGCAGCACAAGAGCTTGGAGCATCTTGGAGCTTGGCGGAGAGAAAATGCATGAAATTCACTGCCTTTACCATTCGATGTGGCTTAGATGTGTCTCATGTCAGGCGTCCTGAAACGTTTTGAGTTTTGAACATCAAACCATAACGTCATGGTCGTGACCTGGAACTCTCACGACATGTGCCCGTCCAAAAACTGACATTGGGCTCAGCACACTGCAGACCTGGCAGTTGGGCAGAGGCAGGGGCGATCCACAGTCAGTCTCAAGACCTGGATTTCCAAAACAGAGTGAGAACGAATGAAAAAAATAACATAACCACATAGTGTTTTCTTTTAACAGAGCTTGACTTTAAAACATCTTCTTAAAAAGAAAATCAACGTCAGTGTCACTGCCTTCGCTGCAACCTGCGCAGGATGGGCGGCTGTGAAAGCTGTGCCAGTGGCCGTCGGAAGGAGGTCCCAAAAACCACCGACGAATCGACGACTCGAAACTGACGACTCTGACGACTGGCTGACAACTGGCCCTCGACTGGACATCGCATGGACATGGCACACATCACCCACATGGCTCACATGGCCCACATGGCCCACATGGCATATCGCTTTTGTTTTGTTCGTTTTCTTTTTGTTTTCTTTTCAGGTTGAGCGGTTGATCGATGATGCCAAGCTGCGTCCTCAGCCATGTCTCGATCAAAACTGACAGAGTTTGAGGAACAGAGACAATATGAGACGAGTGACACAGAATTATCCTAGAGCAGAGAGTCACACAGAATTCTCCTAATGCTCAGAGGGTGTGGTGTTCGGTGAGTTTTCTTTTCTCGGCAGCTTGAGTACTTTGAGGCGCCACGGCGACTGTCGCAACCTCCGAGATGCCATCCGCCAGGTCTCGCCCTGCACTCCCAAAATTTGTCCCCAAACTTGCCAGAAAAAGAACATGAGAATTGGTTTGATTCTATTTTATAAAGGTCTTATCATCGGTGATAACATGTGATATATACTCATATCGAGCTCATTTCACCATTTTTTCACCATTTTTGTGGCACTTTTGGGCCGAGCTCCGGCAATGTCTCAGGCAGAGGCGGAAGGAATGGATGTGCTGGCCGCCAGGCCGTGCTGACTCGTCGCGGTTCCGTATTGGAAAAGGATGCAACACATAATGACATAAAATTGACATATATAATATATTTGACATATATTTGACACATATGATATAATATAATATATGAAATATATGATGTATATAAATGATGTATATTCCACAATATTTATCACACTGTACCACTGTGCGATTGACATTTCCAAATTGTTCCTGAGGCAGCTCTATGCCGAGATGGCCAAGCAGGAGCGCCAGTCTCCAGAGCGCGCCCAGGAGGGTCCACTGGGTCCACAATTCATGTGCAAAAGATGTGCAAAAATGTGCAAAGTGTATAAAGTGTAAGTATAGAGTGAATCAGGTGTATATATAAATATATAAATATATATATAATATACAAATGTATTAAGTCACAATCCAGTATCTAGATGTATCTAGAACATCTAGAACACAAGCTTGAAACCCAGCTTTCTTTGAACTCCGTCAAACTCTACAAATGCGCTGGATTCCAGTAGGGAGACAAATAGGAGACATGTATTCTGGGTGGAAACTCATCCAGTCAGATTCCGCAGGAAATGCTTCGATGGGCTGCCTCCACTCAAGATGGCGCCCGGATCCTACGCGGTTTCTGCTTGTAGAATCACAGCAACTTCACCAGACTTCACCTGGCCATATTCTGGACATTCTGGACATATTTCCAACATATTTCCAACATATTTCCAACATATTTCAACCATGCTTTTATTCTGTTTTGTAGAGGTGATCCTTCGTCAGGTCATCCAGGAGGTGCATCGGGCAACCTGTGGATGTAGTGTTTGTTTTATGTGACGACTTCACCTCCTGTGATGAAGTGAACTGCCGAGCTGCGCTGATTTCCTGATTTATTTTCAGCTGAACGCTGACGAGGTGGAGACCTTGTGTCCAGATTCTTTGTCCCTGGTGCCGGCAAGGAAGCGCTTGCAGGAGTATCAGGTGGGGACACAGTCAGAGTTCGTCACTGTCCGAGGCAAAAGTTGACGAGTTGGCACTGGATTTCTGGATTTGGTGCTGTGAAGGAAGAGATCAAGCGGAAAATTTGCCGCACTCAGGCTGTGAGAGATGCGCACTTGACATGCTTGAACATTGTGTTGGTAGACATAGAGCATCGAGGCGACTTAAGTAAAACCTGAAGGACACGCAAATGATATCTCTTACTCTCTTGAAATTTTGGAAATAATGCATTCAAAAACGCAACATTTCAGAAATATGATACATTCAATGTATTGAACGGTATGCCACGCATTCTGCTTGAGCTGTGCTTGTTGTGCACACAGGACACGCAGAAGTTGTCCTTGTTCTTGGATCGAGCCAGGTCGGAAGTTTCTCAGTGCCATGTACATCGGAACACTTTCAAAAACGCAGTTTGGTTGATGAATGTTGTTTGATGATCTAAAATCTGTTTACGGATATAACATGTCAATTGATTATATAATGTCAATATATATATATATATACATGTACATACGTATAGACATATTTATGTCAAGATGATAGAACATATCAAAAATATGCTATAAAACCCACATCTACCCGTCATCCACTACCCACTGAAAATTGTTATATATATATATACAATATATACATAATTATATATATATATATATTAGATATATGCCAATATTTCCAGTTTTTCACGGCTGGGACAAGGCAAATGGGCATCCCCTCGGCGGAGCTTGGTGAACACTTCCGCCGATTTGAGGAACCCCAATGCCCTGCTTTGCCCGCTGGAGTCGTGTGTCGTGAAAAACCAACTTTTCAAAATGGATTTAGTTTTGAAAGTTAAAATTAGTTAATAATGGCAATTTGCCACAGAAAAAATACATTAAAGCTATGTAAAGCTTCTCTAATAAAGCTTACGGGCTTAAAGGCTTAGGAGTTTAGCTGCACCCTAAGCATGAGGACCTGTTCAGGGTGACGACCATGCCTCAGGAATCTTGACTCAAAGCGCTGGGCTTGACCCCACTCTCGTGATGCAAAAGATTTAGATCCAATCGTATCCAATCGTATTCGATTTCTATAGCAACATTCCGCAGCAATTTGGATCAACCGGTGAGTGCCCCCTTTTTCTGCTTCGGCTGTTTCGGCCCTCCCCTGAGTATTGAAATTGAGTTCCTGCCTTTGCTGCCTTTGCTGCCTTTGTCTTGTGACAGCAGCTCACACCTGCGGCTTGGAACCCAGCTTGCAGCGGAAGTCCCACGCGCCGTGGATCAAGGGATGAGTAGTGGGTAAGTGGCCGTAGGCCAACGTCAATATCACCAAGGTAGGCCCAAAGGCACTTGACATCACAATGTCACCGTGTGTTACAATTGACTCTCAACTTTCAACACGTTCAACACGTTCAACACGTGTTGTTTGGCTGTCGTTTTTTCAACTTTGGACAACTTTGCTGCGGCCATGGCATTGCCACGCATAGATGCTGTAGCCTCAGTGAGATGGAGGACTTGTAGGACTTGACGTACCTCAAGATCCTTCAAGTTCTGTGCAGCTTCACTCAGTCACTCAGGGAATGAGGAAGCAGGCCCGTGGCACAGCGCTCACTGCGTGTCTTAACTCACTGACAGTCACTGACAGTCACTGACAGTCACTGACAGTCACTGACAGTCACTGACACCTGTTCTTCACATTTCTTCACATTTCTTCACATTTCTTCACCTCATGTTTCCGGATTCGTCCAGAGTCCAGGTGTCCCTGCAAGACTTCCGCAAGATGACAGGGCACACAGCCGTGGGCGGGGCTTGCCTGTCACAAGGCTTGCTGCCTGGCTGTGAGGAACCCACAATCTCAGAGTGGTCAGAGCCTTGACATGGACATGCGACGTTCCAAAAGGTCAGTGGCATCAGCAAGCATCAACGAGATACAAAATATAGAATAATATTAAGACATATTAAGAATATAGAAGTTATCTTATATTTAGAAGTCAAAATCCCTTTCTTCTTGCACTGCCAGAAGTGAAGAATCTGAAGAGAATCTGAAGAGACACAAAGACACAGACGCGTTGGGAAACTTCCGAGGTCTCCATTTGCGTTGGGAAATCCACGGATTGAAACCGTGAAGGTCTGGGATTTATGGTTTCACACAGTCGATTTCCCACGTTCAAACGTCTTATTCTGCAGAAGTTTTGACCTTTGGACAGTTATGACAGTTGGATGATGATCAAATTGTATTGAAGACAGTTGGATGATGATCAAATTATATTGAATTGTCAGATATTGTCAGAAGTATGCAGATGCCGCAGGACTTGATTTCCTCCAAGAGCAAGGGAGGCATTGGTGCACCATGGGCAGAGGATCGTGATCGACCCATCGCTGGCATTGATATAGCCGAGAAAGGCTTGGAGACAAAGTGTGGAAGATGTGAAAGTCAATCTTGATGCTTCAGTCACTTCAGTCACTTCAGTCACTTGAGTCACTTGAGTCACTTCAGTCATATCAACAACTGTTCCTGAGTTCTTGTGCATTATCCAAACACAGCACATTGAGTCATGTGGAATCAAACTGTTGGTGTGTCACAGGTGGCTCCTACTCTTCCTATTCCATGCTGATGGATCACAGGCCTTGACCAATGAGAGATCCAATGTGTATCCAATGTGACCTTGCCATCGTTGAGGTCGACGTTGTGTGGTTTGGTGCCGAGGCGAAAGCACGCACGTTGTCCGAACAGCCCTGGCGTGATGTTTGATCAGACACGGGTGCGGGCCCCAGGGAAGTGTAGGGACCACAAGGCAGCATTTCTTGATGTGATTGTCAAAGATTTGCTTTTCACTAATTCACACACTTGCTCACACACCCGACTCACACCCACTAACAGTCACTAACAGTCACTAACAGTCACTAACAGTCACTAACACAACACATCAAACACATCAGTCACACTCCGTCGAACACTGCAATCGTCTCCATTGATCCAATCCGAGGGTCCTCCTATCACCTCGTACGACCATGGCTTCTATCCTGCAGACCTTCGACCACCCAGGCATTTCGGCTATGTTTGAAACGGCATTTTTGGGCTATGTTGGGCCATTTTGGGCTGTGGGCTCCGTGGAAATGGAGTCCGACTGGGATTGATTTGGATCAATTTGCCTGCTTGTTGATCTTGTTGCTGTTTGATGGGTCTTGAATGGTCTTGAAAGGTACCTAAATGAAGCCTTCTCTCTCATTCATTGAGTCAAATTGAGTCCATGAGATACACATTCAGATGATCCGAATCCGTGTCGAGGTACCCCATCTCTTCCACATGGATTTCCAGAAGCGCTTCTGAGCTTCAGAAAACCATGAAGAACTTGGGCAAAGGTCGCTAAGCGACCAGCCAAGAATATCAAGAATGCCTTTCAATTTCGCCAAGCGAATAGGAAGGACTTCAGCTGGAGGCAGCTACCTTTTCAGACTGCAATGCACATAGGTGCGATGCGTCAAAAACAGCCTTAAGGTCAAGGACACAAATAAGGACATTGGTTCCAACTGTGAGGAACTGTCAGGGAGTGAGGTCTTTTTTTCATGAGAAGTGGAATGGCTTCGAAAGTCTAGATCCTTGTTCCAAGATGTTCCAAGGTGATGGCACCTTCCCTGATGTTCAGACCTCAGCGGTGCAAGCGCTGGCGTGGCTGCCATCTTTTGTTCCAAGGAAACCGGAAGTCAAATACCAGCCGCAATGGCCGGAGAAGAGGAGACGGGGATCCATTGGTTTCACATAGCCCATATCCGTAAATTCCATTCAATTCCCACATCCCAGAACATTAGAGGATTCCATTCAAACAGCCATAAAACACAGCACCTGAGCTAAGAAATCATTATAATATATATATATACACATAATATATATATAATATATTATATATAATATATTATATATAATATATTATATATTATATATTATATATTATATAGAAAATATATAATATATAGTATAATATATATAAAATATAATATGTAATACATAATACATAATACATAATATCTAATACATAATATAATAATATATAATATATATATAGATATACAATATATATATATATATATACTATATAATATATAATATATAATATGATCTATACTCCCTATATATATATGATATAATATATATATATATCTCCTCCTCTCGCTCCTCTCTCTCCTCTCTCTCACTCTCTCCTCTCTCTCCCTCTCTCCTCTCTCTCCTCTCTCTCCTTCTCTCCTCTCTCCTCTCTCCTCTCTCTCCTCTCTCTCCTCTCACTCTCCTCTCTTCTCTCTCTCTTCCCTCTCTTCTCTCTCTTCTCTCTCTTCTCTCTCTTCTCTCCTTCTCTCTCTTCTCTCTCTTCTCTCTCTCCTCTCTCTCCTCTCTCTCCTCTCTCTCCTCTCTCTCTCTCTCTCTCCTCTCTCTCTTCTCTCTCTCTCTCTCTCTCTCTCTCTCTCTCTCTCTCTCTTCTCTCTCTTCTCTCTCTCTTCTCTCTCTCTCTCTCTCTCTTCTCTCTCTCTCTCTCTCTTCTCTCTCTCTTCTCTCTCTTCTCTCTCTCTCTCTCTCTTCTCTCTCTTCTCTCTCTGCTCTCTCTCCTCTCTCTGCTCTCTCTCCTCTCTCTCCTCTCTCTCCTCTCTCTCTCTCTCCTCTTCTCTCTCTCTCTCTCTCTCTCCTCTCCTCTCTCTCTCTCTCTTCTTTCTCTCTCTCTCTCTCCTTCTCTCTCCTCTCCTCCCTCTCCTCTCATCTGTCTGCTTTTCTTCCCCACCGTCTTCCATATTTATGAGTCCTAGACAGGCACCGATGCCGGGTGGTGTACTTGGGCACTACTGTCCGCGTGCTCCAAGCACGCACCCTGGGGCTGGAAAGGCGTAGCGGGCCCAGTCGGAGGGTAAAGGTCCAACCATGCTGCAACCGTGCTGGACAGTGCTAAGGGAAGGAGCTGAAGCTGCCACTGGCTCCATGGCTCCACGGGACGTGCTTCCCCTGTCATTGAATGTTGACGCCACGCCACGGCACTTCTCTCGGTCAGGTCGAGTGAAATGGCAGCCGAAACTCATGGTGCGAACTTGCGATTCTGACCCTATCTGACCCTTCTCTCATTCGAAGCTGTTCGAAGCTGTCCTTTGACAGGAAGTGATCCCGGAGCAGGCGTGGCTCTGCAGGGGTTCCGATTTTATTTACTCTATGAGGCAATGGACAAAAACATGCAGGGCCGGCCTGGTATTTGAAACATTCAGTTTTCACAATCTTGTTCATGAACATGCAGGCTATTTGATCTTACACTCACTTTTTTTGACAACTTATGGTGTTGGATGCTTTTGGCTGCTGTTGGTGTTTGCGACTTCTGAAAGCTGGATTTCATGAACCCGCTGAATTCACAGCGTGCAGTCTTGGTCCCGTAAGCCTAAGCCACAACTAGTTTCATGAGCCTGCAGAATTGTTTCTTTCCCAGATGGATGACAGTGTCATGTCTGACAAACAATACGTCTGAAAATATGACAAAAACTTTAGGTGAACTTAAAGAATCAAACATATCACACCGACAACACGTCTTGACGTCGAGTCCGGTAGGTCGCCATTCGTTGGCAATGAGCTCTGACCTGCGAAGCAGGTCTGGGAAACCAGTGGCCATGCTGTTGGGTCATCCAGGGTCATCCATCCATCGGTTCGTCCGTGGATCCATCACTCCATTCATAGGTTTGACATGGTCTGACTACTCAAAGGAGGGCCGCAGTGAGGAAATTGTGTTTGAGGAATACAGGTGAAACGTTGAAGAAATCACCTGAAGAGAGACCATGCTTTGAATCCTTTTGCATGTGGCGTTTTGAATGTCTTCATGACTTGATTATCTTTGAATATCTTTGAATCTTTTTGCATTTCTGCAGGATCACCTCATGCTTTCGGGAGGGCTTCAGCTTTAAGTGGTGCTGCACCCGGGCAAAGCCCCGAGGCCGATGAGTTGGCCATGTTTTGAAGGGCAAAACATGTTGGATTTCGTTACTGTTTTCGTTGTGGAAACCTAGGAGTCTGACAGAGTCGCATGGATTCTAATGAACAAAATGAACTCATACTTGGAATATTTTGGAAGTGCACAATAGAAACAGAAACCGTTGTCGTGATGGAAAATAGTTGGTGAGAGGTGAGCCCGAGTGCTGGGATACTTGGCAGCTATCACAACAAAGCAGAAACAGTGGTGAGTTTAAGCTTAAGTGCCAACATCAAACAAGAATTGAAAACAAGACCACTGGCTAAATCATCTGCCATGCTATTCCTATTGTGGATTGGCACGCGCATCTTTTGGATTCATTCATGTCTGACTGCCACGGCGCAGTGGACCAGAGTTTGTCTTTAGATGTAAAAAATCATCAGTTTTGATCCTTTTTCCTAAGGACAGCGAATTCACCTTTGAATATTGCTGCAAGCTGCCCATCCCATCGCCGGCCAGTGCATTGCTGGAGGACCGTGTAAATACCTTTGCAACAGGGAAAATTATTGAACACCGCAATTTTTTTTGCAGAGGATCAGAACTGCCTCCGGCCTTCCTTCTTGCCGGTTGCTGGAGGCTCTGCAGCTTGCAGCTATGAGTCTCATGTGACCATTTCCCCAATAAATTTCCTATTCCTCATGCGCTTCTACTTGGCATTTCCTTTGCAATTAGGGACCGGGATCATATTGTACTTTGGAATTGATAAGTGCTGGACACAAGGTGGAACGAACCACAGCCTGCAGTGGCACTGCAAGACGGACTACAGTAGAACTTCAACCCACTCGGCATCACTCGGCTGCTCCTTGAGCATCTCTAGCACATCGAAGTTTCAAGGTGTCGACTGGCATGGCATTCGACAGCAGCTTCTCAAGAGCCTTGGACATCGAACACAGACCATGCGACATCCGACATCGTGGCAGTGACTGGGGAAAGCCAACGAAAGCTACCTTTGTAGGGCAGTGCATGGCAGTGCATGGCAGTGCATGGCAGTGCATGGCAGTGCATAGTTCCATTGTGGGTTCCCTTTCCAACTTCGTAAACATAGAAGTCTTGCCCTTGGACACTTTGACAAAGTAAACCATTGACAATTCCAAAACATCGAAACACCATGTCGAGCATGTGTTCAAGGACCCATGGCATTTACATGGATGGCCTGAGCAGTTTGAAAGACCTTGCTGAGGCTGACAGAGTCTTTGACCCTAGGTGTCTTTGGCCAAGAATTTGGGCAGGACGGGTGTGATTGTTGCCATGTGTTGCCATGTGTTGCCATCCATATTGTTAAAATCAAGTCGAAGGGATTGACCTATGACATATGTGATAGGAAAACAATGGAAAACATATATGAATATTATGAATGTATGTTCCATGGAGTGTCTTGCGTTCCAGACGGCTAGCTTTGCAAACAATCACCATGTGGCGCTGCCAAGCTTGTGCCTTGCAGTCGAAGTCGCAGGAGGGCGCCACGGTCTTGCTCAGACGCTTGAGTGCAACGAGACATCCCAGGGTTGGCTGCAGCATTGGACGCCTAACACTCGTAGTGGTCACCTCAGATGCGAAGCATTAGACGATCCCCTGTCAAGACTCTCCCCAAATGCAACATGCGCAGATTGCATTTGTCAAAATCAAAATCGTTGCACGGGTCAGAATTAGTTCTTGATTGTGAATGTCTTGCAGAATATGGGATCGAATGACGCCACGTGCACGTGCCATTCATGGCAGTCTTAGGTGGCCCAAGTGCTATTGTGCACTATTGCTGGCGACGGCCACGAATGCAGGAAGTATTGGGACCATGCAGCACAGGCTTGAGATGTCGATGTGTCAAAAGTTGCAACACGCCCTGGGGTGAGTCGGCACCAGATAGCACCAGTTTACTTTGCAAAGACCGTGTTTGCAGCATGATCAGCATGTTTTGCTGCTTCTGCATCATTCTGCATCATTCTGCATCTCTTGGTTTACCGCGAGGTATTCCAAAATGGTGACCTGGATGTGGTGCGTTGGTCTGCGACCACATGGCCATTGATCAATCTCCTGACTCACCTTGGCAGGCCACCCTTTTTGTGACACAAAGTGGTTGTATTAAGAATTTCTAAATGAACATGACTTTGGTATGACTTAGGCATTCCCAAAGTGTTGGATCCTATCCACTGCGACAGCACTTTCCACTGATTCTGGATGTTCCATGATGTTCCTGCTGAACGTGTCGAGGGTGGTGCAAACTGCTGATACAACGCCGGAATGCCAGGAGGTGCAGAGAACTCGGTTAGACTTGATTGAAGATATTGAAGTTTCCCTGATTTCTCACCTCAAATCGCAAGGTGGAAGGAAGCATTGATTGGACTGGGCCTAAGAGTTTGTTACAAGTTGTTACAGCTACTGTTTCTGGGAAATTCCCCGCACATTTTCTGTGAACCAATGCTGCTGTTTCTGGCTATGAGGCCTTTGGTGTATCGCGCATCCCAAGATCTGGGAGACGAGCACCTCGCAAATATGCTTTGGAGGCCGAGCAGATGCCAGCAGCAACACTGAGCAGCCACTAAATTTAGCCTATGTGATGTCCCAATGTAATTCAGCCTCGAGGTGTTTTAAGTTGTTTTGCAAAACACTCCCCAGTTTCCCCTATCGATTCGTTTCATCATTGGAGAACCTTGGGGATAGAACCTTGGGGATGCTGCCCGTCAGCCAGGATGGCCTCCAAGCATGATGCTGGGAGCTGAGTGCCGACTTCAAGCCACAAAGGTCAACTTCTCACTCTGTCAATTCGCCTGAATCGGCTTTCATGTACATATATATATATGTAATATAATATATATAATATAATATAATATATATATACCATATAAATCATAGATGTATGTATGTATGTATATATATATATACATATATATATACATATATATATATACATATATATATATATCCCTCCGGGGCGGACGTTCGTCCAAAGTTTCATTGGGGTTTACTTACGTTGTGGTTTGTTTAGGATTTATTAAAGATTGTTTTAGGGTTTACTTAGGGTTTGTTTAGTTAATTGTCGTGCTATTTAAGGCCGTCTTAGGGCTTTATTAAAGGTGTCTTTAGGGTCTATTTAGGGTTATTTGTGGTTGATTTCGTTTTTTTTAAGGGTTGGTGATGTTGGTGCTCTTTCAAAGTCTTGTGATTTGTTGAGGTTTTAGTCAACAGTTCGAAACATTGCAAATAGCGGAGGATATCTTTAAGACATGCTTCAAAAGGTGATTTTGGCACCGTAATAGGTAAGCGCAAAAATGCCGTGAGACGTAGGAAATAACAATATTTTGTATGTTCGCAGTTTGCAAAAAAAAACACACACCCAAAGAACACAGCAGATTGCAGTCCTGCATGGAATTCCGTGGATTTCGAGCAAACATCAGCCCCCTAGCGATGTATATATGTATATCATATAATATACATATAATATACATATAATATAATATAATATAATATAATATAAGATACATATACATATACATATATAATATATATCACATGTTTCATGATTCGACAGTTGCTCCAAGATCACTTTGGATTCCATGATGGATAGCAACTGTCGTGGGGGCGCGCAGCTCCTTTTGCTGATGAAACTCGGCTTCTGTCGCTTGGAGTGGTTTGAGGTCACCTGGACATATTTTCCAAAGACACATTTCTGTTATATGTTTTTTGTATCAACGTTTTTTTTTCCGTGAGTTCTCAATCAACAGCCTTTTGTCATTTCACCACCCGTTCTTGTCATCGCCGCAGCTTCTGTCTTTGACTTAACCTTGCTACAATTTGCTACATATATACCATACCCGAGGTATGGATATGTCACCAATCTGTGTGGTGTCGCATACCTACGCCTTGGAAACCAGGTTGACGCTGGGTCAGAAGTTCAGAGAAGTTTTCCATAGTTCTTTGGAAGGTTCAGGATGGTTCAGGATCGTTCGGGACGGAACAAGCGGCCAAAAGCAGCCTCCATGAAGCTTTTAGTGTGAGGCGAAAAGCAGCGGTGAGTGGCGCAGCACTGCGAGACTGGTTGGCGGAAGCAGGTGCGTGGAATCTGCTTCTTGGCCGAACTCGTCACAGGACTGAAGATTTGTAGAGGATTTCATGTGGGCAGGTTGGCGCATGCACCATACCTTTCGTTGTTGAATATGGACAAGTATGGACAAGTAACTGAAAGCAAAGGATTGCGAAGGCTTTGAGTTAGGAGGATTTTTTGAGCAAAAGAATTGCAGTAATTCAAAAACCCCAAATCCAGTAAGAAGCAATGCACTTTTGGAGGTTTGACGTGAGCATTGGCTCTGTGAAGAAGCACGTGAGGACGGGCTGGGGGCAAGAAAATGGTATGTTGTTGGTTCTACCAAGCTGCAAGAAACATCAAGAACAACTTTCTCAGTAACCAATTGATACAAGCATTACAACCATCAGCTTCGTGTGTTGAATGGACAGAACAACCCGCCCTGGCCTAAAGATTGTTCAGATATGTTCAGATTTGGGAACCCAAAACTTGTGTCCATGCCTGAACCGATACCTGCTTTTGGCATCGCCCTGAGCTTCCCCCTCTTGCCAAGCTTGGCTCAGACTGTTGAAGCAGTCAGTCACCGTCTCTGACGGTTTGATATTTTTGACTTGACTTGAGCCAGTTTGGCATTTTCTTTTTATTTTGCTGCTGCGAGCGATCGCACGCGCTGTGCTGCTTGTGGGGGACCAAAGGCCATAGCTCCTCCCGTCTATGACATTTTTTATCATTTGATATCTAGCTACAAAGGGACTACGTCCTTGTCTGAACTTAATTCACTCCGGGTTTTTTCCACCGAGCTTCAGCAATCTACAGCAATCGCATGTATCGATACCCAGCACGTTTCAAGTCTCTCTCTCGGAGGCATCGCTACGACCTGGGCCTTTCTGTTGAAGAGCTGCAGCAGCTTGGAGTCCTCGGAGAACGTCGACTCAGTGGCTGTCTTCAGCCCTCCTTTCCGTCGGCAAAAGGAGACGAAAGGCCTGGTGCACCCGTTGAAGTCGCCCATTGCAACACGATCAAATCCGACAAACACGTATTTGTTCTCCCTGTCCTTTACCTATAGTTCCTTCTACCATGTTCAGTTTCATTCCCTGCGGCAACCACTTGCATTTTGCAAATCTCCTTTGAATCTCTATGGTCTATGACTGTCATAAGCATACGTCGCAGTGAACTTCTTTACTTTGTTGCTACCCTGTCGCTACCCTGTCCAGATGAAATGAATGATCCATTTCATGAAATTTGATCCATTTTATCCACACTGTTGGAATCTTGGAATCTTTTGATTGGCAGGTACTATCTGTTGGATCCAAAACCTGGCCTCGCTGATGTGGCGTTGAACAGCTGCCGGGCACTGTGCGGCACAGTCTCTTCGAGGCCAGTGATTCAGGTGAAGACACAGGTGAAGATGGTTTACAAAAAGCTGAGAATAAACTGAACAAATGAATACTAATATAACTACTTGTAAATGATTTTCGCAATGATTACCAGATTTTATGTAATTTTGAATGCATCATGGAATGTCATAGGTTGAAGTCGACCTGGCTTTCAATTTGCCTTTCCTTGAGACTGCGACTGACTCAACTATGGTCCCACCTTCTTGGACTAATCTGAGTTGAACTTCACAAGTTGGAAACCCATTCTCATCATTCTCATCATTCTCATCATTCTCATCATTCTCATCATTCTCATCATTCTCTCACTAGTTTTCACATCATTTCACTAGTTTTAACTAGTTTTCAGTTGACATTCACTATGGAAACCCATGGAAACCCAGGGAACCCACACACACACAACGCTTAGCTTGGACATTTCTTGTGGAGTCTGCAGGTCCTATGGGGCCCTGCCAGAGATCGAGCAAGGAGCGAATTTGGAGCACTGGAGCACTGGAAGAGTCTACAGAATCCATCAGAATCCACAGAAATCTGGGCTGCTTTGACAGCTCAGGGATGCTCAGGGCTTTTGTGAATTCGTCTTAGTTATATGCCTTATGCTGGAGATGAACATCTTTCTTTTTTTTTTTCATTTTTTTTTTGTTTTGACTATAATGTTAATTGGTTGTTTATGGGGTTGGACTCCTGCCTGCTTGAGCAGATTCGTTGTGTTTGGTACCAAAGGACCAGCTCTTTGTTCAGGGGCCAAGTGCTGGACCAGCGAGTGATTAGCCAATTATGCTTTAAAAAGGTCACAGAACTGGAGACTCAAACAAATCCCAAAATTGGAGGTTCTGACGAAATCAAGTTGATGCAGCTATGGTGAGATCATGTGAGATCTATTCATAGGACACCGATTTGACACGTGCCTTGGGCACGACTTTCAAATCTCCTGACACGTTTTATTGATAGTCCTGAAACGTTGGGCCGGACTGGAAATCAGTGACATTGTTTCAAAATGTTTCAAATAAGCTTAACACTGCTTCACATTAATGTCATTCATGAGTCATCAATATTCATTAATGACAATGCGACCTCTGTATGAGCCAGACGATGTTCCCTCAATGTTCCCTCAATGTTCCCTGTGCTCAGGAGCTTTCAGGGGCATTCCCTGTGTTTGCAGCCCTGCCGATGACAGGGTGACAAACTGCACGTCCCCTGGCGCAAGACGAAGTTTGTCAGTTCACTGAGTTCACTTTTTCACATTCTGACGATTTCTGACATTTCCGACATTTTTGATACGCTAAGATACAGAACACACTAAGATACACTAAAAAAATCGAAGAAATGTGAAAAGTCTTCTTTGTGACCCCCCAACCTCCCAAGTGCCAGGGATGGAGAGGTGCCTCTCTTTCCCATGCCGGACGTCCAAAGTCGACACGGACAAAGTGGAAAGTTTCAGGTGGGAGTGACCAGCCTGGCTCAGCGACACTTCGATAGTACTTCAGGCAATCAGCACTTCGACACACCGTTGGCCGGGTGTGGGGCGCATTGCAAGGGGTGCTGCAACGCACACTGGTCTCACAAGCGGTATTAGCTAGTGGGCTAGCCAGTGCGATTGTACACGCTGTCCCTTTTGGCCAACACTCCTTGACTTCGGGAGGATGACAGCATGTCGATGCGCTAATGTGCATGCTGGGGGACTCGATTGGATCGCTTGCATGCAGGGAGGGGAGGCCGATGGTTTAAGACTTGAACAGACTCGAACTGTCCAAGCCGAGCCTTTGGCACGAAGTGGCTTCGAGCAGATCCCGCGGCCTTTCTTTTAACTTTTCATCCAAAAAGGATGACTTTCGTTGCCTCCGTTACAGTTGTGCTGCTCTAGGACTTGACTAGGCAAAGTTTCTCATGTTTTTGGCATCGGTGTTTTACAGGGCGGATGCTGCTAGTGAGATTGGCAGTTGTGACCATTTGTGACCCAGCAGGTGCTTTCACAAGCCTCTGAAGTTGCATCAAATTTGGATCGCGCGGTGGGAATCTCAGCTCGATCTTGACGGCGCCAAGTGACTAAGTGGCTGCGACGCAGAAGCTGGATGTGTCAGATGTCAGAGTTGTTCGAGTATGTTCGAGTTCTGTTACATTTTTTCAGATTTTTACAGTTCTGTTGTGCGAGATTTGTGAATCTGTGTGGATCTGGATTTGTTTCTTAGATTTTCTTAGGTGCCAGTCTTCGTGACCATGGTCTTCGGAAAGATGGCCAGGCAGAGATGTTGCCAACGCCTGTCATGACGTGTCATGACGTGTCATGTGATGTGTATTTTGATGATTTTTGATGCCATTTGAAGCAGGTACATCGAGCCCTTCACCAAGCGTGTCAGGACAGTTTCTGTGCTATGTAGTCCCAAACTGTGCCAAGTTTGACGAATTTGGAAACGTTGGAACTGTTAGAGCGATAGTTTTGTGACATATTTTGACAAAGTCTGAGACTTGCTTTGTGTCCATTCGCTTGAGCTTTACCAATTGGAGGAGACTCGCTATTCCAAACATTGTGGTGTTTGCATTGGATGACGAACCCTCAGATCTTTGTCCACAGAAGCCGTGATCCATCCACATTGAAGCAAAGCCTGAGTTTTTGATCCATGTCTTTGTCGGAAACATACGACTGCAGCCTATGTCATGCAGTTCCTACTTGCCTACGCTACTTTCGGCTTCAGCTTAAGTAATGTTGAAGTCACCCCCTGTTTTCAGATGTGAATGGATTAAGTGTCTCAGACCTGCATCAGTAGCTGCTTCAAGTCTAGTCAGGACATTTTAGATTGAAATGGCAAGTTGATGAAAGTTGATAATGCCGGAGCATCTGCTACTTGGGCGCATCGCATTGGTTTCCTACGCAGCTTGAGCCTTTCGCTCCATGATGCGTTCGCTGACAGCGCTGCGTCATTTGCCAGGCCTTGGACCATGCGAACCCAAAAGTATCAAAAGTCGCCTGTATACAGTATACAATATTCATCAGTACAGTGATAGATCATATAACATATAATTACTAATTACATATACGTACTGTATATATATATACACACCATATATCACAATGAGTAAATGAACGTATATATATTGTGAAATCTGATGTCAACACATGACAGTACAGCATGCATCCAGCACAGTCCCGGATGTATCATGACCGCCACATACCGTGGCTCAAGCCGCGCATCGCGCAAAACAGGTGTCTCTGCGCCAGTCGCTTTTGCACTGGCAGCGGAGCTGGCAACGGCTCCAAAGGGCCCAAACGGGCTGTCCGGTGCGCTACCTGCGCAACTCCTAGCGCTGCCATGTCGGCGCTTCTAGATGCTCTACGCTGGCCGAACTTCATAGCGGAGGACGAGTCAGCGCAGATGGGAACAGAAGGAAAAGCGGGGATTCCACGCTTTAATGGTGAGCCAACACGATTGGCTGAGTATGTGTTCAGGGTGAAGGCCAAGCAGCTCAAGGAGAAAGCCCTGTCCGAAGATGAGCAGAAGAAGCTTGGTCCTCTCGCCTTGAGGCTTGTTGAGGGCCTCAGTGGCACAGCCTTGCGTGTGGCTCAAACAATAGACTTCAATGAACTTAGCAAGCCAGAAGCTGGAGTGGAAAAGCTTCTGGGAGCCTTTGAGAAGGAATTGAAGCCTCGCCGTGCACAGCAAGCTCGAGAGCTTTATGCGGCTGGCTCGGCACCTCATGGCATTTTGTCCAGGCAGAATGGAGAGACGATGGCCTCCTACATCCTCAGGCGACGCACTTGGTATCGATGCCTGGTGGACACGTCTGAGGACATGAAGCTGCCTGACATTGTGCTGGCGGAACAACTGCTGTCTTCAGCCAACATTTCGGCTGACCATCAACTACTTGTCAGAACGGCTCTGCAAGGGGACATCACCTTCAACCGTGTTGCCGATGAACTGGTGGCTCAACACTCCAGGCTGCACGAGCGCGAGAAGACGCGCAACTTTGTCTCCAAGAAGCCCTACTATGGCTACCAGCAGAACCGCAAGGGATCTGGCAAGTGGCATGGTGCTTACTATGCTGACGAGACTGCGGAGTACGACCAGGCCTACTCTGAAGACTTCTCTGAAGAGACCTACGAGCCTGAAGAGCCCTATGTGTCTGACGAGATCGACCCCATTGAGGAGCACATCGGATTCATGGTGGATGATGGAGTGGATTTCGATGATCCTGAAAGTGCTGAAGCCGCTGCTGAAGTGCTTCAAGCTGAGCAAGAAGCCTACTTCGTGAAGAAGGGTGCTGCGCAGAAGGGCAAGGGATTTCGTGTTCCACCTTCTGGCTCCAAGCACTTCTCGGTTTCTGGAAGTCTTAGCTTGGAAGAGCGCAAGGCCAAGATCGCCTCCTTGAAGTCACGAACTACATGCAGAAAATGTGGAGCTGTCGGACACTGGAGTGGTGACAGCCAATGCCCTGGCTCCAAAGGAGGTGGTCGCAAAGGGAAGTATCGACCTGGCTCAACAAGCACTTCGTCACAGGCGAGCACTACGGCATCAAAGGGATCACCAGCAAAGCCGCGCACTGTGTACTTTGCTGTGCATGAGCCCTCCTATGCAGGTGGATCACATGGCTACATGGCGCTACGTGGTGAAGGTTTTCATGCTGTGCCTCCACCTTCGTCTTTGACTGGACAACATGAACAAGCTCCACATGGCTCTCCTCATGAACATGCTCTACATGGTCCTCCTCCTCATGAACATGCTCTACATGGACCTCCTCATGAACATGTTCCTCATGATGCTTTGGTACCAGCACATGACGCACTGGTGCCAGCTGAGAATCGACCACAATGGGTTGACCTACCTCATGGAGAAGTTGGACGTGGAGAAATGCGTGGCCGAGTACATGAGATGCCATCTATGTTTCCACAGAGGCCACTGACCAATGACGAGAAGGAAGAGATGATGTTGCAGCAAGCTCTTGGACGTTTGTCTCAGCCAAGTCTCCCTATCGATGTTGATGGACCTGGAATGATCGAAGATCTACGTGGAGCTCTACCTGCAGGAGTTCCACCACTACCTGTACGAGCCCAACAAGCTGAGCATGCAATGCGTCCTGAGCAGGCGCCTTCCTCCTCTACGCCTCGACAAGTTCCTGCTGCAGGTTCTGATGGACGAGATGCAGAAGGCCCGTTCAGTCCTCAGCCAGCAAACTATCAACAAACAGTTTGCCAGCATGAACGCGTGACAGCAAGGGGAACTAACAAGTTTTACAGAATCTTGCGATGTTTGGACTGCCAGCTCCTGCTGGAGCGAGAGCGCATTCCTCAAGTCAGCCTACCCAAGGGGCAGCCTGCCTCTAGGGGTCCTACAACAGCTGTGGAAGAACGCCAAGCACCTGGATGTTACCATCACCGTGTGTCATGGTGTGGAACAAATGGGCACACATGGCAAAAGACATGCCTTGATTGTGGCTTCAAGCAATCTGGACCTGTGAGCCCAGATGCACAAGCGAGCCCTGTGGACTCCTTTCAGACGCCACAGTCAAGGACTTCAAACCTGGCTGATTTTCTTGGAGGTGAACTCACTGCTGAAGAAGCCGCTGGTGCAGTGCGATCCTTCGAGAACGCTGTTGAGATGAAGCTGATGCAACTTGGACCTGGAGACACCATCAACTCCAGGACATTGATCGAAGCCTTGGCCCTTTCTTTGAGGTTAGCTGAGGTTTGGCATGGTGAACCGCCCTCACAAGGTTCAGACGCATCGCAACCACCATCTTCAGTGCGAACTCCAATCTATGCACCTGCACGGGCTGATCCTGTCACTCACCAAGGCAATCGCCGTGTGCTGCGGGAACGTGCGGTTTTGCATGTTGGCGCTGGGAAGTACAAGAACAACCCATGCTACCAAGCCTATGAGGACTGCAACTACCGCAAGTGGGTGCTGGAGACGATTGACGACAAGTCGTCAAGAGAGATGCGATCCTTGAAGAACCTCTTCCTGGAGATCAGCGAGCACGAAGGCATCCATGGCAAGATCTTCACGGTTGGTGAGCGCTCCATGTACCACGCAACAACTCCCTCTTCTACGACCTCTACAAGGACTGGCTACATGGCAACCTCTGAGCACATTTCTGATGGCTCCGAGGGCGACCTCATTGCCGTGCTGGACACTGGGTGCAGCACGACTTGTCATGGTGCACATTGGCTTAAGCGCTACCTTAAGGCCACCAACCAAGATGAACCTCAACTTCTACCTGATGGCGCTGGTGGTTTTCGTGGCATTGGTGGCATCACCGCCACTGCTGGCTCACGAGTTCTGGATCTATGCCTGGAGCTCACTGACGGCACCTTGGCCAAGGGCACTCTCCACAGCGTCGAACTTGAAGGTTCTGACGCCCCTCTTTTGCTCTCACTTGAGGCTCAGCGTCGGCTTGGACTTGTGCTGGACCTCAACCGTGCCATGGCTCACAGCGAGGCACTTGGTGGAGATTTGCAACTGGTATCCCACAATGGACTTTATGGACTTCGCCTCCTCCCTGGTGGGTTTGCTGGACTTGGACTTTGCAACCCATCAGCAGACCGTCCTCTGGATTTTCAGGACGAGGCGGCAGATGATCACCCCACAGGTGCAGATCCCACGATGGCGGATGATCACACCTTGTGTGCAGACCCTGCCGATGTGGATGATCACGCTTGTGGCGCAGACCCTGCTGCTGAGGAAAATGTTTTGGGATACCTGGCCTATGACGAACTCAAGGTGCATGCCATGTCCAAAGGGCAAGCCAGCAAGACCAAGGCCAATGTGGATGCGGTGACAAAGAAGGACAAGCTGATGTGGAATCAAGTTTGCCCCAAGTACCTGCGAAGGCGTCCTTGCCTTCCACATGGCTGCAAGACCTTCCTCATGGAGATTTTTGCAGGATGTGCGATGCTGACCAGCGTCGCGCACTATTCCTATGGGTACCCAACCAGCGAGCCCATCGACGTGATCTATGACCCAATCTTTGACCTCACAACTCCTGCTGGACGTGCTGCGGCTGATGAGCGCATTGCACGAGATGATCCATATCTTCTGACCTTTGCGCCAGTTTGTGGCCCCTGGTCCCCATGGCAGAACATGAACATGACCAGGTCAGAAGATACCCGACTCAAGATCATGGAAGACCGCAAGAAATGGATCCCTGTCATCAAGTGGATGTGTGGTCATGCACGATCACGACTTCAAAGAGGGCGACAAGTTTTCATTGAGAATCCAGCTCCTTCAGCGATTTGGGACACCAATGACATGGACAAGCTCTTGAATCAGGAAGAGCACTACGACCAGATCACTGGAGAAGCCCTTGAGAAGATCAATGTGGATCTTTGTGCCTTCAACCTCCGCGACAAGACCTCTGGCCTCTTGCACAAGAAGCGCACTGGCCTGGTGACCGCTTCTTCAACCTTCAAGAGTTTTGCAAAAGAGGCTGGCCAATGCAGCAAAGACCATCTTCACGAGCCTTTGGAAGGTGGGAAGAGATGCAAGCATGCACAAGCATGGACTGAGGAGTTTTGCACTCACATCATTGAGTGTCACTTGAACGATCTCGACAATCACCTGACGAGATCTGCTTTTCCTGCTGAGGCTGTGGAGGAAGACATTCTTGTGAATGACGACGCTCCAACGCCCTTCCCCACTCTTGACCTCATCGAGACTCCTGAAGATATGGCCATTGGACTTCTGCCACGAGAAGAATCGCCTGAACAGCTTGAGATTGCAAACCCTCAAGCAGAAGCTCTTGAAAGCCAACAACTACAAGAAAGCCGATCTGTTTGGCGACAGCTGCCTATGTCCACCCGTGTGGCTGTGAGAAGGTTGCACACTATGACTGGGCATTCTTCAGTGTCTTCTATGCAACGGATTCTACGAACGTCTGGTGGAGACCCAAAGGTCATCAAGGCCTTGAAGCACTTTCGTTGCCCAGCATGTGAAGAACGCAAAAAGCCTGCTCCGCGACCAGCTACACGTCCACCGAGCGACTACCGCTTCAATGTGGAGATTGCGGTGGACTGCTTTGAGATCAGAGACGTGGATGGCAACCGCTTCACCATCCTTTCAATAGTTGACATGGGGACTCTTTACCATGTTGCTGAGATTGTCTCTGACAAGGGTGGCGCTCCTTCATCAAGAGCCTGTGCCGATGCTTTTCGGCGAGTCTGGCTGAACTGGGCTGGTCCTCCAAAGTCAATTATAGTCGACCGTGGATTGCACAACCGTGGCCGCTTTGCCGAGCTGTTGACCTACCACGGTGTGCAGATGCGTTTCATTGGCGTTGAAGCTCATCACCAACTTGGGCGAGGTGAGCGACAAGGAGGCATCCTCAAACATCTTTTACAACATGTTGTGGAAGCAAGACAACTGACTGGACTTCGAGCTTTTGAGCTTTTGCTTCCTGAGGCTGTCTTCATCAAGAACAACCGCATTCACCATGGTGGCTTCACACCGAGCCAATGGACTTTGGGCAAACTTCCACTTGAAGTTGACTCTCTGACCTCAGAGGACTCACAACGTCTCCTGGGCACACACCAAGAAGTGCTCGATGGCGAGACTGCCTTTGCCAGACAGATGCAACTGCGACAAGCTGCAAAAGAAGCCTTTTCCTTTGTTGATGCCTCTCAGAGATTGCGAGCCTCTATGTTGCGGAAGACCACACCAACACGTGGACCCTTCCTGGCTGGTGATTTGGTTTGTTTTTACCGCAAGGGCAGATCAAGTCATGGACGATGGTATGGTCCTGCAAGAGTTCTTGGACAAGAAGGACGCTCAACACTTTGGATCATCCATGGCGGTGTTCCAATGACTGTTGGGATTGAATCTCTCAGGCATGCCACAGGCAACGAAGTTTTGGCCAAGCATGCACTGGAGCTGCGCCCATCGCGCAAACGTCGGCGTGAAGTCCTAGACCCTGACGGAGATGAGATGGACTACCCCTTTGCCGATGACTTGATTGGCGCTCCTGGAATCGACAATGCTGAAGATGTCGAACAGATTCCCTTCTTTGACTTGGGAGCCCATGCACCTGAAGAATCAGCAGCACCACCTGCTGAACCTGAGACTCCTGTCCTACCACAAGAGCCCGCACAGTCTGCTCTCATGGATGGACGTGACCTACATGTGGATGTTCCAATCCCTGAAGAATTGGACAATGACCATGATGCCATGGACGACATCCCTGTGCCACCTGGCTTGATGCTTGGATCAGACCAAGCGACTGAGATCTTCAGTTCCACTGACGAGCCAGAGTTGGAAGTTGTCCCACCGACACGTGTGGACACACCGCTGGGAAACCCAGCATCTACACCTTTGAATCAAGCCCTGCATCGCTCCCTTGATGCAGTGGATGGCATTCCTCTACGAGCACCACGACGTGAACGATCACGATCACCACCACCTCGTGATCCCAGATATGAACCTGCTGCTCCATCTGATGGACCAGAAGCACGAGCCTTTGTTGGTTTTCTAGCACGCAGAACAACCAAGAAGTCTGCGACAGCTCGTGCCAAGGAGCTCAACTACAACAAATCAGATGATGCACGACAAGCCAAGATGTTAGAAGCCAGAAGCCGTGAATGGGCAAACTGGAACAACTTCAAGGCCGTGACAGTTTTGTCACCCACTGAGGCTGCCAAGTACCTCTTGACCCATCCTGATGCTGAAGTCATCCCTACACGTTGGGTCGACACCCTGAAGTCCCAACCTTGGGAACCTGACCGCCACAAGGCAAGACTTGTGGTGAGAGGAGATTTGGAAGCTGAAGGAAATGCAAGGACTGACAGTCCGACATGCAGTCAACCCATGTTCTCCCTGGTGCTGAGCGTTTCTGCTTCGAAGCGATGGCGTTTGCGGGGAGGCGACATCACAGCTGCCTTCCTCCAGGGCGAGAACATCACGAGGACCTTGGTCCTATCACCTCCAAAAGATGGAATTGAAGGCGTTGAAGAGGGCAGTTTGATGATTGCCCACAAACCAGTTTATGGCACCCGAGATGCTCCAAGAGGTTTTTGGAAGAAGCTTCACAAGACTGCTTGCGAAGAAGGGCTGAATGCTGTTCCTCATGAAGAAGCAGCCTACGTGCTTCGCAACTCCTCCGGAGGTATTTCCGGAATCATGGTTGCTCATGTGGATGATTTGCTATGGTGTGGAGACGACTCCATGCAACAGGTGATGAAGAACATGCAAGACAAGCTGCGTTTTGGGAGCTTGGATGATGGTGATGATTTCACCTGGTGCGGCCGTCAGATTGCACAGCGTGCTGACGGGATCGCAGTCACTTGTCCCAACACAGCAGCGAAGCTCCGACCTATTCCTTTGACTATGTCTCGGAAGAAACACCGAGATGCTCCAGCGACTGATGCAGAGATCAACCAACTGAGAAGCATTCTGGGAAGCTTGAATTGGGTAGCACGAGTTTGCAGGCCTGACATCGCCTATCAACTCTCTGCCCTTCAGACAGTTCAGAAGAAGGCGATGGTGCAGGACCTCATAGACTGCAACAGCCTGATGCGACATGTTCAGGCCACGCCTGAAATTGGACTGTTCTACAAGTACGACGCTTTTGACTTTGACCACGCGGTGATTTTGAGCATCTCCGATGCCTCTCATGCAGCTGATGCGGAAGAATCGAAGTCTGGTAAGACCCTTGGACATCGATCACAGTCTGGCCGCCTGATTTGCTTGGCTGGACCTGACTTTGTGAAGAATGGATCTGGCGTGGTGCACCCCATCGAGTACCACTCCAATGTGATCCGGCGTGTTTGCCGAAGCACCTTGCAGTCTGAGACGCTCTCTATGGTTCAGTGCTACGAAGAAGCTGAACACCTGAGGAGCGTGCTGCACGGTCTACGACATGACCACCAAGGGCACGACTGGAAGATTCCAGCCATGGACTCCATCAACCTCTACCAGTTCACTGACTGTAGAAGCTTGGAAGCCCATTTGCACCAAGCTGGAACAGGAACCACAGGTGACAAGAGGTTGGCCATTGACCTTAGCTACCTGCGCCAAGTTCTATGGCGCCAACCTGGTGAAGAGAATGGCGACCCACTCTATGGAGACCATGTACCAAAAGATGCCTCCACCCGCGCCATATGGGTGGAAACCAAAACAATGGTTGCCGACTGCCTTACCAAGAAGATGAGATGCGACCAGATGGAAGCTCTGCAACAAAAAGGCACCTTAGCCTTTGACATGAACAAGGAAAACAGCAAGAAGGCAATGGCACGGCAGAGAAACAAAGTAGCGATACATCCTGGGCCTGAAAAAGACCATGGGTGTGAAATCTGATGTCAACACATGACAGTACAGCATGCATCCAGCACAGTCCCGGATGTATCATGACCGCCACATACCGTGGCTCAAGCCGCGCATCGCGCAAAACAGGTGTCTCTGCGCCAGTTGCTTTTGCATATATATAATGTATATATATATACATATATATATATTGTAGAGCTTCGCACACCGGCGAAGCCATAAGGGTTATGTATAGTAGTGTGAGCGTTGGTGTTGTTCATGTTCTCGGGGCATGCGCGCAGGTGCAGAGCACAGTTTGATGTGCTTTTCATACTGCAGCTTGCAACACATCTTTTTGTTGCATTTTTGTGATTCTTCCTTTTTTTTTGTTGTTTTTTTTTCCTTCTTCTTCTTCTTCTTCGTCGTCGTCGTCGTCGTGGTTGTTGTTGTTGTTGTTGTTGTCCTTGCAACAAATCTTATTTTCGCATTTTTGTGGGCCCTTGGCGCCGGGTCAGGTTCAACGAGGTTCCGGAGAATGTCTGGGAGGCTTTGGTGCAGAGACAGGTCAGGTTCAACAGGGTTCCGGAGAAGGTTCCGGAGAAGGTCTGGGAGGCTTTGGTGCAGAGCCAGGTCAGGTTCCGGAGAAGGTTCCAGGAAGCCTTGGTGTAAAGCCAAGTGAGGTTCAACAGGGTTCCGGAGAAGGTTCCGGAGAAGGTTCCGGTGAAGGTCTGGGAGGCTTTGGTGCAAAGCCAGGTCAGGTTCAACAGTGCCTAACGGCCTAACGTCGCTTTTCGAACGAAGAAGAAATTGGCTTAAATGCATCTGCCAAGTTCTAGATGCATCAGCATTTTGAAAGTGACGCAACGCTTGCCTTGCAGAGCCTTGCCCCTGAAGGACGGAGCAGGTGCTCCGCTGGGAGGCTCCAGTGCCAAACGTCGCTTTCTGCACGGAGAAGAAATTAGCTTTAAATGCCGCTGCCAGGCTGCAGATGCAGCGCTGCTGTTCAAAATCTTCTGCTTCTGCAGCGCAGCTCCCAAGCCTCCAAAAGACACCCTTCGCCACACCGAAGCAGCATGCTGCTGAAGGAGGGATCGTGCCCTCGGCCAGCCGCTGCTGGTGCCTAACGTTGCTTTCTGAACCGCTAAGAAGCTAGCTCCAAAAAGCAGCTCCCAAACCTCCAAAAACCTACTCTTCGCCACGTGTTTTTCCTCTTTTTTCGCCCACTTTCATGTCTTCGTCTTGATCGCCAATTTAGCCAAGACACTAGCTCCAAGAACCGGCTCCCAAGCATCCAAAACACACCCTTCACCACGTGTTCTTTCTCTTTCTTCGTCTCCATTTGCATTTCTTCTTTCGATCGCCATTGTTCTTCGTTTCGATCGCCATCTTAATTGCTCCGTCTCGCTCCAAAACCACACTCTTCGCCACACGTTCTTTTTCTTTCTTCGTCTCCGTTTTCTATGTCTTCGTCTTGATCGCCAGTTGAGCTCAGAAACTACCTCCAAACACCAGCTCCCAAGCATCCAAAACACACCCTTTGCCACATGTTCTTTCTCTTTCTTCGTCTCCATTTTCATGTCTTCGTCTCGATCGGCATTTTTCTTCCTTTCGATCGCCATTTTACTTGCACCGTCTCGATTTTAATCGCTTTTCGGATTGCCTCTGGCTTCTTCTCGCTCTGTCTTGCCCATCGCGTTTTGCCTCTTTTTGGCTTATCGTGCCCTGGCTGCCTGCAAATAGTTTCGGTCTGTAATGTAAGAAAGTGTGCTTGTGCCTTTCCTCATTTTTTCCCCTGGGTTGAAACTCTCCCTTTGGCATTTCTTCTCGTGAGCGCTCCCCGTGGTTCCCTGGAGTCGGCGGATATACATATAAATAAAACGAGATGTAAAACGTCGAAGTGGTCAGCTGATGCACCACTGCAGGTCGTGCAGGCCTGAGGCCCGGAAGGCTGGGAAGGGTTACAGGCGTCGGAGCTGACTTTGCCCTTGGATCAATTTGGTCCTTTTGGATGTTTTTGATGGTTTCTCATGTGTATGCATGTATATATGTATATGTATGTATGGATATCTGTATATGTATGTATATGTGAAACTATGAATATATGTATGTATGTATGTATGTAGGTAGATAGGTAGGTAGGTAGGTATGTAGGTATGTATGTATGGTATGTATGGTATGTATGGTATGTATGGTATGTATGGTATGTATGGTATGTATGGTATGTATGGTATGTATGGTATGTATGGTATGTATGGTATGTATGGTATGTATGGTATGTATGGTATGTATGGTATGTATGGTATGTATGGTATGTATGGTATGTATGGTATGTATGGTATGTATGGTATGTATGGTATGTATGGTATGTATGGTATGTATGGTATGTATGGTATGTATGTATGCATGGATGGATGGATGGATGTATGCATGTATGTATGGTAATGTATGGTAATGTAATGCAATGCAATGCAATGTAATGCAACGTAATGTAATGTAATGTAATGTAATGTATGGTAGTGTATGGTAATGTAATGTAATGTAATGTATGTATGTATGGTATGTATAGTATGTATGGTATGTATGGTATGTATGGTATGTATGGTATGTATGGTATGCATGGTATGGATGGTATGGATGGTATGTATGGTATGTATGGTATGTATGGTATGTATGGTATATATGTGAAATATGTATGGTATGTATGGTATGTATGGTATGTATGGTATGTATGGTATGTATGGTATGTATGGTATGGTATGGTATGGCATGGTATGTATGGTATGTATGGTATGTATGGTATGGTATGCATGTATGTATGTATGTATGTCTGTACGTGTGTACGTGTGTACGTTTGTATGTATGTATGTATGCATGTATGCATGTATGGATGTATATAATGTATGTATGTATGTATGTCTGCCTGTATGTATGTATGTATGTATGCTAATGTAATGTAATGTCATGTAATGTAATGTCATGTAATGTAATGTAATGCAATGTATTTTAATGTAATGTAATGTATGTATGTATGGTAATGTATGGTAATATATGGTAATGGAATTTAATGTATGGTAATGTATGTAAAGTAATGTAATGTAATGTAATGCAATGTAGTGTAATGTAATGTAATGTAATGTATGTATGTATGTAATGTATGTATGCATGTAATGTAATGTATTGTATTGGAATGTAATGTAATGTAATGTATGCAATGTATGTATGTATGCATGTATGCATGCATGTACTCATGTATGTATGTATGTATGTATGTATATATGTATGTATGGTAATGTATGGTAATGTATGGTAATGTATGGTAATGTATGGTAATGTATGGTAATGCAATGTATGGCAATGTATGTAAAGTAATGTAATGTCATGTAATGTAATGCAATGTAGTGTAATATAATGTAATGCAATGTAATGTAAGTATGTGTCTATATGTATGTATGTATGTATGTATGTGTGTATGCATGCATGCATGCATGCATGTATGTATGTATGTATGTATGTATGCATGCATGCATGCATGCATGCATGTATGCATGTATGTATGTATGTATGTAGGTATGTATGTATGTATGTATGTATGTATGTATGTATGTATGTATGTATGTATGTATGTATATATGTATATATGTGTATATGTGTATATGTTTGTGCATTTGTATATATATACATATGTATTTCTTCATATATATATATATGTAGAGTTGAACATTGCTATAAAAACATGTATAGTATACATATTTGGGTCCTTGAAGGTGTGCTGCAGTGCATGCTCAGCGCCGATGCTGTGCTGGAGTCACTTGGCCTTCTGACCACACGGTCCTGCGAGATTTGCACGACAACTTTTGAAGTCATCAAATTTTGATCAATTTTTTGTATCCAATTTTATAACTCAAGTTTTGTGTGTCCTTCCGGGTGCTTTCCGTCGGTCCCAGGTGGGCCATCCTCTCTCCGTGCTGTCGGAGGACGAGGAGATGCTGCGCGACTCAGCTGAGCGCTTCGCCAAGGAGATCCTGGCGCCACATGTCCAGGCCATGGCTGTGGCAGATGCGTGCCATGTGGACTGCTACATGCATATCTCACGCACACATATGTATATGTACATATATTACATATATATATATATGTATATGTCTAATCACAATATATCAATATATGTATGGCATAGAGTATACATCCATGGGTGACATGCTGGAAATTATGTGGAGTTTCTGGGAGAAACGAAGGCTGCGATATTTTGCAGTAGCTTCGTTTCAACAGAGAACACGTGTAATTCTTGACGATCACAGCGGTATGTCACAACATGTCTGTGAATCATGTCACTAAGTCACCAAGTCCTTGTCAGAGGCCATGGACCAAAAGGGCGTCATGTCCAAAGAGATTGTGGATGCCATGTTTGAGCAAGGCCTTATGGGAATTGAGGCCAGTGCTTTCGAGAACATCAAATGCCAATCTTCAACATATGTGGCAACACATTCTTGCAGCAAGCTATTGTCTGCTGCCTTTCCTGCCATATTCTGCCATTTTGCAGGTTCCAGCTGAGATGGGCGGGGTCGAATTGAATTTCACTGCTGCCTGCTTGGCTATTGAAGAAGTGGCCAAAGTGGATCCAGCTGTCTCAGCCCTCATGGACAGGGCATGACTGAAACCGGTCGTGGTTGCTTTTTTCAGGCGTCAAATTGCTCTCAAAATCAAAATTCTGTGCTGGATGCAATGACAACTGTGGCATCCCAGTATTTCTTGTGTGAACTGCGCCAGGACATTCACAACACCCTTTTGGTCACGGCAACTTGTCGTGTTGACAGTTTCAGCGGTTTCAATCTGGTGATGTTTGCAGTTGTTGTTGTTGTTGTTGTTGTTGTTGTGGTTGTCGTGGTTGTTGTTGTTGTTGTTGTTGTGGTTGTTGTTGTTGTTGTTGTGGTTGTTGTTGTTGTTGTTGTTGTTGTTGTTGTTGCTGCGGTTGTTGTTGTTGTTGTTGTTGTTGTTGTTGTTGTTGTTGTTGTTGTTGTTGTTGTTGTTGTTGTTGTTGTTGTTGTTGTTGTTGTTGGGGTGGTTGTGGTTGTGGTTGTGGTTGTGGTTGTTGTTGTTGTTGTTGTTGCTGTTGTTGTTGTTGTTGTTGGTTGTGGTTGTGGTTGTGGTTGTGGTTGTGGTTGTGGTTGTGGTTGTTGTTGTGGTTGTTGTTATCGTTGTGGTTGTTGTGGATGTTGTTGTTGTTGTTGTTGCTGCTGTTGTTGTTGTTGTTGTTTTTTTCCAGGAAAGGATGAAACAAAGTCTGGTCCAAATGTCTAAATCTAAGGCCTTCAAACGATATGGCAGTCAGGAGCTTCAGCAACAGTATCTGCCGCGCTTGGCAGCAGGCGCGTAGTGTATGGGAGTCCGAATTTCCTTCAGAAGAGTCAGATCAACTTCAAGATTTGCATGAACTGGGTATGAAGTGCATATGGTGGTTGTATCTGAAGTATGTCATCAGTTGTCAACAATTGTCAACAATTGTCAACTTGTTGTCAACATATCTCTGTCGATGCAACGACACGAGCGTCGCAGATACCGTCGGATCCTTCTGCCTTTCTGAACCCAACAGCGGCTCCGATGCCTTCGCCTTGAAGACCAAAGCAGTGCCGGGGCAGATGCGGCAGACGAAAAGTTTCGTAGACATACAGACAGACATACATACATCCATCCACCCATCCATCCATACGTACGTACGTACAATACATTACATTACATTACATTACATTCCATTAATTACATTACATTGCATTGCATTGCATTGCATTACATTGCATTGCATTACATTACATTACATACATGTAAGTGATATGTAACTGATAGTAGAAGACATATAGAAAATTGTAGACGAAACTGCAGAGTTGAAGATTAACTGAAGATAACTGAAGTATGGCTGGACGTGCTAAGTATGGCTGAACATTGCAACATGAAATTCACTTGGGAGATTTCGACAGGCAGCAGAGAGGTGTTGGGTCATACCACGACAGTGGAATCTATACCACGACAAGATATAAAAAACCACGACGAGAGGGTAGCACGAGTAGCGCATACCTTGTTCATACCTTGTTCAATTGATGATTTGTTCATACCTTTGCCACTAATCAAACCAAATTTGCCACTAATCGCCACTAATCAAACCACCGTAGCCCAAGCTATCTCAGCCCAGTGTAGCCCAAGCTATCTCAGCCCAGTGTAGCCCAAGCTATCTCAGCCCAGTGTAGCCCAGTTCATACCTTTGCCACTAATCGCCACTAATCAAACCAAATTTGCCACTAATCGCCACTAATCAAACCACCGTAGCCCAAGCTATCTCAGCCCAGTGTAGCCCAAGCTATCTCAGCCCAGTGTAGCCCAAGCTATCTCAGCCCAGTGTAGCCCAAGCTATCTCAGCCCAGTGTAGCCCAAGCTATCTCAGCCCAGTGTAGCCCAAGCTATCTCAGCCCAGTGTAGCCCAAGCTATCTCAGCCCAGTGTAGCCCAAGCTATCTCAGCCCAGTGTAGCCCAAGCTATCTCAGCCCAAAATCCGGTTAAAATCCGTACACAATCCGGAAGTCCGGTCAAATTCCGTCAGCAATCCGGAAGCCTCCTCCCCAAAATCCGGGAAAAATCCGTAAACAAACCGGAAGCCCCCAAAAATCCGGAAAAAATCCGTAAACAATCCGGAAGCCTCCTCCCCACAATCCGGTAAAAATCCGTAAAAAATCCGGAAGCCTCCTCCCCACAATCCGGTAAAAATACGTAAGCAATCCGGAAGCCTCCTCCCCAAAATTCGGAAAAAATCCGTAAACAATCCGGAAGCCTCCTCCCCACAATCCGGTAAAAATCCGTAAAAAATCCGGAAGCCTCCTCCCCACAATCCGGTAAAAATACGTAAGCAATCCGGAAGCCTCCTCCCCAAAATCCGGTAAAAATTCCTAAGCAATCCGGAAGCCTGCTCCACCAAATTCGGTAAAATTGCGGAAACAATCCGGAAGCCTGCTCCACCAAATGCGGTAAAATTGCGGAAACAATCCGGAAGCCTGCTCCACCAAATTCGGTAAAATTGCGGAAACAATCCGGAAGCCTCCTCCCCACAATCCGGGAAAAATCCGTAAACAATCCGGAAGCGTCCTCCTCAAAATCCGGTCAAAATCCGTAACACAATCCGGAAGTCCTCCTCAAAATCCGGTCAAAATCCGGCAATCCGGAAGTCCTCAAATTCCGTAAAGCAATCCGGAAGCCCCCCACAATCCGGAAAACATCCGTAAACAATCCGGAAGCCTCCTCCCCACAATACGGTAAAAATCCGTAAGCAATCCGGAAGCCTCCTCCCCAAAATCCGGTAAAAATCCGTAAACAATCTGGAAGCCTGCTCCACCCATACCTTGTTCAATTGATGATTTGTTCATACCTTTGCCACTAATCGCCACTAATCAAACCAAATTTGCCACTAATCGCCACTAATCAAACCAAATTTGCCACTAATCGCCACTAATCAAACCACCGTAGCCCAAGCTATCTCAGCCCAGTGTAGCCCAAGCTATCTCAGCCCAGTGTAGCCCAAGCTATCTCAGCCCAGTGTAGCCCAAGCTATCTCAGCCCAGTGTAGCCCAAGCTATCTCAGCCCAGTGTAGCCCAAGCTATCTCAGCCAAAAATCCGGTTAAAATCCGTACACAATCCGGAAGTCCGGTCAAATTCCGTCAGCAATCCGGAAGCCTCCTCCCCAAAATCCGGAAAAAATCCGTAAACAAACCGGAAGCCCCCCAAAATCCGGAAAAAATCCGTAAACAATCCGATGGGTCTCCTCCCCACAATCCGGTAAAAATACGTAAGCAATCCGGAAGCCTCCTCCCCAAAATTCGGAAAAAATCCGTAAACAATCCGGAAGCCTCCTCCCCACAATCCGGTAAAAATCCGTAAAAAATCCGGAAGCCTCCTCCCCACAATCCGGTAAAAATACGTAAGCAATCCGGAAGCCTCCTCCCCAAAATCCGGTAAAAATTCCTAAGCAATCCGGAAGCCTGCTCCACCAAATTCGGTAAAATTGCGGAAACAATCCGGAAGCCTGCTCCACCAAATGCGGTAAAATTGCGGAAACAATCCGGAAGCCTGCTCCACCAAATTCGGTAAAAAAAAAACATAAGAAAAAAGACCCACCATGTAGGTGGGCTCATCCTAGAAAAAAACCCACCAAAAAAAAAACAAATCTACAAAACTTCAACAAAAGAAAAAAAAAAAAAACCCAAAAAAAAAAAAAACAAAAAAAAAAAAAAAAAATTGCGGAAACAATCCGGAAGCCTGCTCCACCAAATTCGGTAAAATTGCGGAAACAATCCGGAAGCCTCCTCCCCACAATCCGGGAAAAATCCGCAAACAATCCGGAAGCGTCCTCCTCAAAATCCGGTCAAAATCCGTACACAATCCGGAAGCGTCCTCCTCAAAATCCGGTCAAAATCCGTACGCAATCCGGAAGTCCGGTCAAATTCCGTCAGCAATCCGGAAGCCCCCCAAAATCCGGAAAACATCCGTAAACAATCCGGAAGCCCCCCACAATCCGGTAAAAATCCGTAAGCAATCCGGAAGCCTCCTCCCCACAATCCGGTAAAAATCCGTAAGCAATCCGGAAGCCTCCTCCCCAAAATCCGGAAAAAATCCGTAAACAATCCGGAAGGCTCCTCCCCACAATCCGGAAAAAATCCGTAAAAAATCCGGAAGCCTCCTCCCCACAATCCGGTAAAAATCCGTAAGCAATCCGGAAGGCCTTTCCTCCCCACAATACGGTAAAAATCAGTAGAAATCGGACGCCTCCTCCCAAAATCCGGTGTAAAAATCCGTAAAACATCCGGAAGCTGTGCTCCACCCATAACCTGGTTCAATTGATGATTTTGTCTCAGACTTTGCCACTAATCGCCACTATCGCAACACCAAATTGCCATAATCCCAATAAGCAAACCAATTGGCCACTAATCGCCAGCTAATCAACCACCGTAGCCCAAGCTATCTCAGCCCAGTGTAGCCCAAGCTATCTCAGCCCAGTGTAGCCCAAGCTATCTCAGCCCAGTGTAGCCCAAGCTATCTCAGCCCAGTGTAGCCCAAGCTATCTCAGCCAAGAATCCGGTTAAAATCCGTACACAATCCGGAAGTCCGGTCAAATTCCGTCAGCAATCCGGAAGCCTCCTCCCCAAAATCCGGAAAAAATCCGTAAACAAACCGGAAGCCCCCCAAAATCCGGAAAAAATCCGTAAACAATCCGATGGGTCTCCTCCCCACAATCCGGTAAAAATACGTAAGCAATCCGGAAGCCTCCTCCCCAAAATTCGGAAAAAATCCGTAAACAATCCGGACGCCTCCTCCCCACAATCCGGTAAAAATCCGTAAAAAATCCGGAAGCCTCCTCCCCACAATCCGGTAAAAATACGTAAGCAATCCGGAAGCCTGCTCCACCAAATTCGGTAAAATTGCGGAAACAATCCGGAAGCCTCCTCCCCACAATCCGGGAAAAATCCGCAAACAATCCGGAAGCGTCCTCCTCAAAATCATTCGTAAACAATCCGGAAGCCTGCTCCACCAAATTCGGTAAAATTGCGGAAACAATCCGGAAACCTCCTCTATATTAAATTATATTATATTATGTTATATCATATTATTTTATATTATTATATTATTAGGGGATGATGGCAACTTGAAAAAGAGCAAGATTCTTCCATGATGCCCTGGGTGAATACTTGGGGATACAATTCGTGTTATACATTGGTATGCATAACCATGGTTCGAAACTGAAATCTAGTCGAAGGAAGTTAGGAAGCAATACTTCCGGGTTACGGCCAAATAGAATTGTGAGACTTGACATTGATGAAGGGCGGTAAATCACATAACAAGACATAACAAAACAGTAAGAAGCCATGACTCTGGGTGGTGACGAAGGGAAGTGGTGACGTTGGCCTACGGATTTCTTACGGATTCTTACCAGAGCAGCTTACGGAGTTCCAAAGGCTTTTTTGCTTTGTGGCTGACGGATTTTGTACGTATTTCTGGTGGATGTGGGGGAGGAGGTTTACGGATTGTTTACGGTTTTTTACCGGATTTTGGGGAAGATGCTTCCGGATTGCTTACGGATTTTTACCGGATTTTGGAAAGGAGGCTTCCGGATTGTTTACGGTTTTTTTCTAGATTTTCGGGAGGAGGCTTCGGGATTGTTTACGATTTTTTACCGGATTTTGGGGAGGAGGCTTCCGGATTGTTTAGGCTTCCGGATTCTTTACGAATTTGTACCGGATTTTGGGGAGGAGGCTTTCAAATTGTTTACGGATTTTTCCCGGATTTTGGGGAGGAGGCGGCCGGATTGTGTACAGACTTGCACCGGATTTTGGGGAGGAGGCTTCCGGATTGTTTACGAATTTTTTCCGGATTTTGGGGAGGAGGCTTCCGGATTGTTTACGGATTTTTACCGGATTTTGGGGAGGAGGCTTCCGGATTGCTTACGGAATTTTTGCCGGATTTTGGGGAGGAGGCTTCCGGATTGTTTACGGATTTTTACCGGATTTTGGGGAGGACGCTTCCGGATTTTTTTACGGATTGTTACCGGATGTTGAGCAGGTGGCTTCCGGATCGTGTACGTATTTTTACCGGATTTTGGGGAGGAGGCTTCCGGATTGTTTACGGATTTTTACCGGATTTTGGGGAGGAGGCTTCCGGATTGTTTACGGATTTTTACCGGACTGTGGGGAGGAGGCTTCCGGATTGTTCACGGATCTTTACCGGATTTTGGGGAGGAGGCTTCCGGATTGTTTACGGATTTTTACCGGATTTTGGAAAGAAGGCTTCCGGATTGTTTACGGTTATTTACCGGATGTTGGGGAGGAGGCTTCCGCATTGTTTACAGATTTTCACCGGATTGTGGGGAGGAGGCTTCCGGATTGCTTACGGATTTTTACCGAATTGTGGGGAGGAGGCTTCCGGATTGTATACGGATTTGTATCGGATTTTGGGGAGGAGGCTACCGGTTTGTTTACGGATTTTTACCGGATTTTGGGGAGGAGGCTTCCGGATTGCTTACGTAATTTTACCGGATTTTGGGGAGGAGGCTTCCGGATTGTTTACGGATTTTTACCGGACTGTGGGGAGGAGGCTTCCGGATTGTTCACGGATCTTTACCGGATTTTGGGGAGGAGGCTTCCGGATTGTTACGATTTTTACCGGGTTTTGACGAGGAAGCTCCCGGATTGTTTACGGATTTTTCCCGGATGTTGGGGAGGAGGCTTCCGCATTGTTTACGGATTTTTACCGGATTGTGGAGACGAGGCTTCCGGATTGTTTACGGATTTTTACCGGATTGTGGGGAGGAGGCTTTCGGATGCTTCCGGATTGTGTACGGGTTTTTACCGGATTTTGGGGAGGAGGCTTCCGGTTTGTTTACGGATTTTTACCGGATTTTGGGGAGGAAGCTTCCGGATTGCTTATGGACTTTTACCGGATTTTGGGGAGGAGGCTTCCGGATTGTTTGCGGATTTTTACCGGTTTTTGGGGAGGAGGCTTCCGGATTGCTTACGGAATTTTACCGGATTTTGGGGAGGAGGCTTGCGGATTGCTTGCGGATTTTTACCGGATTGTGGGGAGGAGGCTTCTGGATTGTTTACGGATTTTTATCGGATTGTGGGGAGGAGGCTTCCGGATTGTTTACGGATTTTTACCCGATTGTGCGGAGGAGGCGTCCGAATTGCTTACGGATTTTTACCGGATTTTGGGGAGGAGGCTTCCGGATTGTTTACGGATTTTTACCGGATTTTGGGGAGGAGGCTTCCGGATTGTTTACGGATTTGTGCATGTGGGGAGGTTGCTTCTGGATTGTTTACGGATTTTTACCGGATTGTGGGGAGGAGGCTTCCGGATTTTTTTACGGATTTTTACCGGATTGTGGGGAGGAGGCTTTCGGATGCTTCCGGATTGTGTACGCATTTTTACCGGATTTTTGGCAGAAGGCTTCTGGATTGTTTAATATATATATATAGTATGGTTTATATATATATATATATGTAATTATATATTCTCATAGTAGTTTGTGTTGTTTGTTTTTTTTGGTAATGAAGCATTTCATTGATTAAAACACAATGAAACCAGTTCATTAAGAGTGTGATTGCTGGCTACGCAGACAGTCGATGATGTGTTTGCCAATCGTGCTTAAAATCTTTGGTCCTTGTCGTGGTTCGCAGCCGGGTTTTGTCGTGGTTTGGAAACCTAGTTTTAGTCGTGGTGAAAACGTACTCTCGGCAGCAGAGAACCGGACATCAGTTGGATTCGGATAGGGTTCCCCCAGGTGCGTGATGGCAGCGACTGGGTGCTCGATGGCGGCAAATGCTGGATCTCCAACAGCATGGAGGCGGGTGTCTTCGTAGTCTTCGCCAATGCGGATCCCAGCAAGGGACATCGAGGCGTGTCCGAAACATGGGAAAACATGTCGGAAAAATTTGGAAAACATATCGAAATGACTCAGAATGTACCAAAGATTTGTGGCAGATGTGCAAGTAGTCAACACGGAAAGACTTTTAAATACCAATTTAGATGGAAAACCTTTCTGTGCTCGCGTGAGGCATCACAGCGTTCGTGGTGGACGTGGACAACAAAGGTCTGCAGATCGGCAAGAAGGCCAGCAGAAACGTTTGTGATTTCAACCGACAGAGTTCTGCTGCGTCAGTGTAAGGCTCCAGCTATTGTCATCGGAAGAACTTGATTGTCACACGTTTTCGTTTTGAATCGCTGGCAGAGCTTTCCACTCTGCAATGCTTCTCGCTTTTCTTTTTGTGCGAGTTCTTTGCCCATTCTTTACCTGCTCCCTTTTTATCTCTTTTTATCCTTTCCCTGTTCAGGAAGACAAGTTGGGCATCCGTGCGTCCTCCACCTGTGAGCTGGTCCTTGAAGGCTGTCGTGTGCCAAAGGAGGCTGTGCTCGGTGAGGTGTGGGGTGAAGACGGTGAAGATGTCCGTCTTGAGACAGCTAACTTCATCATTCGTCATTCTTCATTGTGTTCACCATAGTAAGTTGCAATTGATCCAACGTGTCTGAATCATTGGTGAAAGGCAAATTTGGGGATGACCCCTGCAGGTGGGCCAGGGCTACAAGATTGCTATCGAGCTGCTGAACGAAGGTCGCATTGGGATTGGTGCCCAGATGGTTGGTTTGGCACAAGGTGCCTTTGACTATGCCATGCGCTACATGGTCACAAGGCCTGACATGCTGAAAGGGTTGCAACATCTTGTAACATTTTGCAGCAAATCTATTGAACAGTTTCTGAAACGTTGATCCTTGTGTCAAAGGAAACAATTTGGCCAAAGCATCGCGGACTTCCAGGGCATGCAGCAGCGTGCCTGCAATGAGTCTCGTCATTTCTTGTGATCTGAGACGCAAGATGTTTTGCGTCGAGAAATAAACGCCATGCACTATGGATCACTGTGACCCGCACGTGGCACGTAAACTTTCCTGGGTTAGGTTTCAGTATGCGCGTGCCCGGATGGAGATTGAAGCTGCAAGATTGCTGGTGTTTCATGGCAGCGTTGGCAGCGTTTTTTCATGTTTTTTCGATGGATGATTTTTTGTTCGATTTTGCTGATCAGAAAACAGTTCCAAGACTCGACCCAGCTTCAGAATCTTCAGATCACTGAATCGCCACAGGTTCAATGCTGCACGGCTGAAGGAGAGCGGCAAGCCTTTCGTCTTGGAGGCTGCCATGGCCAAGCTGAAGGCGAGATGTTTTTTCAGGGCCTGTCGAAAATGGCAAGTCGGCAGTGAAAGATGATGAAAAGATGGTGAGCACATGTGAGCACCGAGAAAAAGAAAAAATATGAAGAAAACAGAGCCATGACATCGGCCATGAGAATTGAGCAGAATGAGACAAGTTCAGAGAAGTAAAAAAGAGAAGTTCAGTGGTTCTGATGCCAGGCCTCCGAAGTGGCGCAAGATGTGTCGTCTCAATGTATTGATTGGCTGGGTGGTGTTGGTTTCACCAAAGAGCTGCTTGGCAAGACACGAAAGGTCTCAAAGGCTACTTGAGTTCCATGTCTACTTCAGATCCAAGGTATTGGGATGGGCGGTCTAAACTCAACACGTGTGCCCCCTTCAGTTCCCCTTACTCTTTTGACTACCCCTGGGTCCGTGTTCCCCAATGCTTTTCTAGTAGACGCTTTAGGCAGGTCTGCAGGGCGATAGGGATGAAGGAATGAGTGAGAATCAGTGCTTGTCTTGGTCGTCACGTTGCTTGAGGGGTTCATGTCGCTGGTGGCTGTTGCTGCAATGCTTTGCTTTACTGTTTGAACTGCTGCGCCTGTGGACGGTGATGGAAGTGGTGTTCTAATCCGACATTACAAATTGACCAGACCATGCTGTGATCATACTTTCACATTGGATGCCTTGCTGTACCTTCCGCGCCTCAATTATCTTTTTCTGCCGTCGCTTGTACGCAGCTTGCCCAACTCAGCCGCTTCAAGAAAATGAAATGAGTTTTTGGGCCACAGAGAAGTCGCAGGCAACTTGTTGGGGTTGAAAAATCCTTCAGGTTCTTGGCTGCACAGTTTGCAGCCTTTGGCATAAGCACAACGCACCACTTCTTCGGAGGTATTTTTTGCACACCAGAATAAACTTCATACCCTGTTCAGACGAGGTATTCTTTGTATACGTTCGCAGTTCGCAATCATTTATGCGCGCGTTCTTTTGTGTTGGTCCTCATGGGGTGCGTGTATGGAATGTTGCAAATGGCATGTTTGTTTTACGCTTATTGGGGCAATGCGGCGTGTTCATTTTTTGTTTGAGACTGACCATCAGGACTGATGCTCACCCATATACCTTTTGCATCCTTTCACACCCAATTCGTCAGACGTGCTGTGCCCTTTTCTTCACGTTATTTTCCCGATATGTCAAGAATTAGCTGCATGTTGTCGTCGTTGTACGCATTTTGAACTACAATATCTACAATGCTGCCTTGCAACACTTGCAACAAGCGACCTTCACCTCATTGAACCTACCTTTTCTTCATACCCTCAAGTTTGCAATCAACACTCGACATCGAAACAGTTCCAGAAACACTTCCATTCCTTGCAATTGAATACAATACTCTATGTCTTGAGATTGATAAAGTTGGTGTATAAATGTTTTTTGTCAATCCCGAAATGAACACAAACAATGAAGAGATTCAACCTTCGCGCCAAAGCGCGCCATAGGTTCTTGGCTGAGAAGTACTACAGAGATGCCAAGATTGGAACCATCTACGAAGGCACCAGCAACATTCAACTTCAGACCATTGGCAGAGGCGTTCGGGCCTTGTACTCTGAGTGAGAGCCTGGTCCTGCGCTGGTCCATCTTTTCGCTGGTCCGCGCTGGTCCGTGCTGGTCCGCAATGTTTGCAACGCTGCGTTTGGCAGCTGCCGCTGATTCTGTACAGAGAAAAGGGCGTGAAGAACGGCTCTACTACATCTGCTCAACATCTGCAAAGACCACGTGTCGCTGCAAGTAGAAAGTTTGGACTGGTTCAAACGCATGAATTGTGGCATCGCTTTGCAGCTTGCAAAGCTAGGAGAGGAGCTAACCTTGTCCGAGGATTTTTGCATCTCCGGCCACTTGCGTTTTGAACTCCCGTCAGATGTTGCGGAGAGCAGCTATAATCTTGTTTGAGGATACAATGATATATATATAATTATATAATGTATATATCTATACATATATATATATATACATTATATATATACTAGGTACGGATGAGATAGGAGTTGTCGGAGGGTCCAGTTTTTTTGATTTCCCATTTCATGAGTAAAGTATTGTTTTTGCCCTTTGAAAGTGCCAAACTCCTATCTCATGTGGTTCTAGTAGTCATTTGAAGGATACCTGCATCAAGTTTTTACATTCCCACGGTTTGTTTTTTAATGCTACAGGCTACAGTTTGGACACATGAGATAGGACTTAGGGCTGATTTGGGGCATGTTCACATAACCCATGTGTTGGGACTGTAGCATCTATATCCCATGAAGAATTCCCATCTCATGGGTTTCATCCTGAGCCATTTGGCAATATGGTAAAAAGCTACTGAACGTATTTTTTTTTTCATTTTCTCGTTGTTTCTCTAGTGTTGTTAGCTTTAATAACGGGCAGCGACACGGCTCGCGGAGAACGGACGGCCACGTGTCTCCCTGTTTTTATCTCTAACGGGAAGCGACACGGCTCGCGGGCCGCGTGTCTCCCTGTTGTTGCCTGTAACCGGTCTCGCTGTGCACCTCCGCAGTTTCCCACATGGCCTCCGGTAGCTTCCCGTTAAAAAAAAGAATGGGGAGTGGGAGCCAGGATGCCCTTCCCCGTGTAAAAGCAGATGAGATAGGACTTGTGGGGATTTGACGATTTGACCAGATAAATCTAATGGCACATGGGCGCGGCACGGGAAAAATAGCGACCTCTAAAAGCAGATGAGATATAGGACTTTTGGAGATTTGACGATTTGACCCGGGAAATCTGATGCCACATGGGCGCGGCAAGGGAAAAATAGCTACCACTAAAAGCAGCTGAGATAGGACTTTTGGAGATTTGACGGTTTGACCTGGGAAATCTGATGGCACATGGGCGCGGCACGGGAAAAATAGCGACCTCTAAAAGCAGATAAGATATAGGACTTTTGGAGATTTGACGATTCGACCTGAGAAATCTAATGGCACGTGGGTGCGGCAAGGGAAAAATAGCGACCACTAAAAGCAAATGAAATAGGACTTGTGGGGATTTGACGATTTGACCTGGGAAATCTAATGGCACGTGGGTGCGGCAAGGGAAAAATAGCGACCACTAAAAGCAGATGAGATCGGACTTGTGGGGATTTTGCCTGGGAAATCTAATGGCACATGGGCGCGGCCAGGGAAAAAAATAGCGACCACTAAAAGCAGATGAGATAGGATTTGTGGAGATTTGACGATTTGACTTGGGAAATCTATGGCCCCAGTTGTGTCTCACCGGGGAGGCGCTTGGAACTGCTCGCCCCCACAGCTTCACTGCTCAGAATGGGCTGGACGGTGAGCAGTTGCAAACGCCTCCCCGGGGAGACACAACGCAGAGGCACAACAGGAGACACAACAGGAAAATGATGTAAAATGAGAAAAAGCTGAATAGCGACCACGGCAAAGCAGATGAGATAGGACTTGTGTGGGTTTGACGATTTGAGTTGGGAAATCTAATGGCACATGGGTGTGGCAAGGGAAAAATAGCGACATATAGGGACCACTAAAAGCAGATGAGATAGGACTTGTGGAGATTTGACGATTTGACTTGGGAAATCTATGGCACCCGTTGTGTCTCACCGGGGAGGCGCTTGGAACTGCTCGCCCCCAAAGCTTCACTGCTCAGAATGGGCTGGACGGTGAGCAGTTGCAAACGCCGCCCCGGGGAGGCAAAACGGAGAGACACAACGGGAGACACAACAGGAAAATGATGTAAACTGAGAAAAAGCTGAATAGCGACCACTGCAAAGCAGATGAGATAGGACTTGTGGGGGTTTGACGATTTGACTTGGGAAATCAAATGGCACATGGGTGTGGCAAGGGAAAAATAGCGACATATAGCGACCACTAAAAGCAGATGAGATAGGACTTGTGGAGATTTGACGATTTGACTTGGGAAATCTATGGCACCAGTTGTGTCTGACCGGGGAGACGCTTGGAACTGCTCGCCCCCACAGCTTCACTGCTCAGAACGGGCTGGACGGTCAGCAGTTGCAAACGCCGCCCCGGGGAGACACAACCGAGAGGCACAACGGGAGACACAACAGGAAAATGATGTAAAATGAGAAAAAGCTGAATAGCGACCACTGCAAAGCAGATGAGATAGGACTTGTGGGGGTTGGACGATTTGACTTGGGAAATCTAATGGCGCATGGGCGCGGCAAGGGAAAAAATAGCGACCACTAAAAGCAGATGAGATAGGATTTGTGGAGATTTGACGATTTGACTTGGGAAATCTATGGCACCCGTTGTGTCTCACCGGGGAGGCGCTTGGAACTGCTCGCCCCCAAAGCTTCACTGCTCAGAATGGGGTGGACGGTGAGCAGTTGCAAACGCCGCCCCGGGGAGGCAAAACGGAGAGACACAACGGGAGACACAACAGGAAAATGATGTAAAATGAGAAAAAGATGAATAGCGACCACTGCAAAGCAGATGAGATAGGACTTGTGGGGGTTTGACGATTTGACTTGGGAAATCTAATGGCACATGGGTGTGGCAAGGGAAAAATAGCGACATATAGCGACCACTAAAAGCAGATGAGATAGGACTTGTGGAGATTTGACGATTTGACTTGGGAAATCTAATGGCACATGGGTGTGGCAAGGGAAAAATAGCGACCACTGAAAGCAGATGAGATAGGACTTGTGGAGATTTGACGATTTGACTTGGGAAATCTATGGCACCCGTTGTGTCTCACCGGGGAGGCGCTTGGAACTGCTCGCCCCCAAAGCTTCACTGCTCAGAATGGGCTGGACGGTGAGCAGTTGCAAACGCCACCCCGGGGAGGCAAAACAGAGAGACACAACGGGAGACACAACAGGAAAATGATGTAAACTGAGAAAAAGCTGAATAGCGACCATTGCAAAGCAGATGAGATAGGACTTGTGGGGGTTGGACGATTTGACTTGGGAAATCTAATGGCACATGGGTGTGGCAAGGGAAAAATAGCGACATATAGCGACCACTAAAAGCAGATGAGATAGGACTTGTGGGGATTTGACGATTTGACGTGCGAAATCTAATGGCACGTGGGTGCGGCAAGGGAAAAATAGCGACCACTAAAAGCAGATGAGATAGGACTTGTGGGGATTTGAACTGGGAAATCTAATGGAGCATGGGTGCGGCAAGGGAAAAATAGCGACCACTAAAAGCAGATGAGATAGGATTTGTGGAGTTTTGACGATTTGACTTGGGAAATCTATGGCACCCGTTGTGTCTCACCGGGGAGGCGCTTGGAACTGCTCACCCCCACAGCTTCATTGCTTAGAACGGTCTGGACGGTCAGCAGTTGCAAACGCCTCCCCGGGGAGACACAACGCAGAGGCACAACGGGAGACACAACAGGAAAATGATGTAAAATGAGAAAAAGCTGAATAGCGACCACTGCAAAGCAGATGAGATAGGACTTGTGGGTGTTTGACCGTTTGACGATTTGACTTGGGAAATCTAATGGCACATGGGTGTGGCAAGGGAAAGCAGATGAGATAGGACTTGTGGAGATTTGACGATTTGACTGATTTGACTTGGGAAATCTATGGCACCCGTTGTGTCTCACCGGGGAGGCGCTTGGAACTGCCCGCCCCCAAAGCTTCACTGCTCAGAATGGGCTGAACGCTCAGCAGTTGCAAACGCCTCCCCGGGGAGGCAAAACGGAGAGACACAACGGGAGACACAACAGGAAAATGATGTAAACTGAGAAAAAGCTGAATAGCGACCATTGCAAAGCAGATGAAATAGGACTTGTGGGGGTTGGACGATTTGACTTGGGAAATCTAATGGCACATGGGTGTGGCAAGGGAAAAATAGTGACCACTAAAAGCAGATGAGATAGGATTTGTGGAGATTTGACGATTTGACTTGAGAAATCTATGGCACCCGTTGTGTCTCACCGGGGAGGCGCTTGGAACTGCTCGCCCCCAAAGCTTCACTGCTCAGAACGGGCTGGACGGTCAGCAGTTGCAAACGCCTCCCCAGGGAGACACAACGGAGAGGCACAACGGAGAGGCACAACGGGAGACACAACAGGAAAATGATGTAAAATGAGAAAAAGCTGAATAGCGACCACGGCAAAGCAGATGAGATAGGACTTGTGTGGGTTTGACGATTTGACTTGGGAAATCTAATGGCACATGGGTGTGGCAAGGGAAAAATAGCGACATATAGGGACCACTAAAAGCAGATGAGATAGGACTTGTGGAGATTTGACGATTTGACTTGGGAAATCTATGGCACCCGTTGTGTCTCACCGGGGAGGCGCTTGGAACTGCTCGCCCCCAAAGCTTCACTGCTCAGAATGGGCTGGACGGTGAGCAGTTGCAAACGCCGCCCCGGGGAGGCAAAACGGAGAGACACAACGGGAGACACAACAGGAAAATGATGTAAACTGAGAAAAAGCTGAATAGCGACCATTGCAAAGCAGATGCGATAGGACTTGTGGGGGTTGGACGATTTGACTTGGGAAATCTAATGGCACATGGGTGTGGCAAGGGAAAAATAGTGACCACTTAAAGCAGATGAGATAGGACTTGTGGGGATTTGACGATTTGACCTGCGAAATCTAATGGCACGTGGGTGCGGCAAGGGAAAAATAGCGACCACTAAAAGCAGACGAGATAAGACTTGTGGGGATTTGAGCTGGGAAATCTAATGGAGCATGGGTGCGGCAGGCAACGGAAAAATAGCGACCACTAAAAGCAGATGAGATAGGATTTGTGGAGATTTGACGATTTGACTTGGGAAATCTATGGCACCCGTTGTGTCTCACCGGGGAGGCGCTTGGAACTGCTCACCCCCACAGCTTCACTGCTTAGAACGGTCTGGACGGTCAGCAGTTGCAAACGCCTCCCCGGGGAGACACAACGGAGAGGCACAACGGGAGACACAACAGGAAAATGATGTAAAATGAGAAAAAGCTGAATAGCGACCACTACAAAGCAGATGAGATAGGACTTGTGGGGGTTTGACGATTTGACTTGGGAAATCTAATGGCACATGGGTGTGGCAAGGGAAAAATAGCGACATATAGGGACCACTAAAAGCAGATGAGATAGGACTTGTGGAGATTTGATGATTTGACTTGGGAAATCTAATGGCACATGGGAAGGGAAAAATAGCGACCATTAAAAGCAGATGAGATAGGATGATTTGTGGAGATTTGACGACTTGACTTGGGAAATCTATGGCACCCGTTGTGTCTCACCGGGGAGGCGCTTGGAACTGCTCGCACCCACAGCTTCACTGCTCAGAACGGGCTGGACGGTCAGCAGTTGCAAACGCCTCCCCAGGGAGACACAACGGAGAGGCACAACGGAGAGGCACAACGGGAGACACAACAGGAAAATGATGTAAAATGAGAAAAAGCTGAATAGCGACCACGGCAAAGCAGATGAGATAGGACTTGTGTGGGTTTGACGATTTGACTTGGGAAATCTAATGGCACATGGGTGTGGCAAGGGAAAAATAGCGACATATAGGGACCACTAAAAGCAGATGAGATAGGACTTGTGGAGATTTGACGATTTGACTTGGGAAATCTATGGCACCCGTTGTGTCTCACCGGGGAGGCGCTTGGAACTGCTCGCCCCCAAAGCTTCACTGCTCAGAATGGGCTGGACGGTGAGCAGTTGCAAACGCCGCCCCGGGGAGGCAAAACGGAGAGACACAACGGGAGACACAACAGGAAAATGATGTAAACTGAGAAAAAGCTGAATAGCGACCATTGCAAAGCAGATGCGATAGGACTTGTGGGGGTTGGACGATTTGACTTGGGAAATCTAATGGCACATGGGTGTGGCAAGGGAAAAATAGTGACCACTTAAAGCAGATGAGATAGGACTTGTGGGGATTTGACGATTTGACCTGCGAAATCTAATGGCACGTGGGTGCGGCAAGGGAAAAATAGCGACCACTAAAAGCAGACGAGATAAGACTTGTGGGGATTTGAGCTGGGAAATCTAATGGAGCATGGGTGCGGCAGGCAACGGAAAAATAGCGACCACTAAAAGCAGATGAGATAGGATTTGTGGAGATTTGACGATTTGACTTGGGAAATCTATGGCACCCGTTGTGTCTCACCGGGGAGGCGCTTGGAACTGCTCACCCCCACAGCTTCACTGCTTAGAACGGTCTGGACGGTCAGCAGTTGCAAACGCCTCCCCGGGGAGACACAACGGAGAGGCACAACGGGAGACACAACAGGAAAATGATGTAAAATGAGAAAAAGCTGAATAGCGACCACTACAAAGCAGATGAGATAGGACTTGTGGGGGTTTGACGATTTGACTTGGGAAATCTAATGGCACATGGGTGTGGCAAGGGAAAAATAGCGACATATAGGGACCACTAAAAGCAGATGAGATAGGACTTGTGGAGATTTGATGATTTGACTTGGGAAATCTAATGGCACATGGGAAGGGAAAAATAGCGACCATTAAAAGCAGATGAGATAGGATGATTTGTGGAGATTTGACGACTTGACTTGGGAAATCTATGGCACCCGTTGTGTCTCACCGGGGAGGCGCTTGGAACTGCTCGCACCCACAGCTTCACTGCTCAGAGCGGTCTGGACGGTCAGCAGTTGCAAACGCCGCCCCGGGGAGACACAACGGAGAGACATAATGGGAGACACAGCAGGAAAATAATGTAAAATGAAAAAAGCTGAATAGCGACCATTGCAAAGCAGATGAGATAGGACTTGTGGGGATTTGACTTGGGAAATCGAGCGGCGCATGGTGCGACAAGGGAAAAATAACAACGACTAAAAGCAGATGAGGTAGGACTTGTGGGGATTTGACCTCGAAAGTCTAACTGGCACATGGGTGCAGCAAGGGAAAGCTATTGACCACTAAAAGCAGATGAGATAGGACTTGTGGGGATTTGACGATTTGACCTGGGAAATCTGATGGCACATGGGTGCAGCAAGGGAAACATAGTCACCACTAAAAGCACGTGAGATAGGACTTGTGGAGATTTGACCTGGGAAATCTAGTGGCGCATGGGTGCGGCATGGGAAAAATAACGACCACTAAAAGGCTAAAGCAGATTAGATAGGACCTGTGGGGATTTGATCTCGAAAGTCTAACTGGCACATGGGTGCAGCAAGGGAAAGCTATTGACCACTAAAAGCAGATGAGATAGGACTTGTGGGGATTTGACGATTTGACCTGGGAAATCTAATGGCACATGGGTGCAGCAAGGGAAAAGTAGTCACCACTAAAAGCAGATGAGATAGGACTTGTGGAGATTTGTCCTGGGAAATCTAGTGGCGCATGGGTGCGGCAAGGGAAAAATAACGACCATTAAAAGGCTAAAGCAGATGAGATAGGACTTGTGGGGATTTGACCTCGAAAGTCTAACTGGCACATGGGTGCAGCAAGGGAAAGCTATTGACCACTAAAAGCAGATGAGATAGGACTTGTGGGGATTTGACGATTTGACCTGGGAAATCTAATGGCACATGGGTGCAGCAAGGGAAAAACAGTCACCACTAAAAGCGGGTGAGATAGGACTTGTGGGGGTTGATCCGGGAAATCTAATGGCACATGGGTGTAACTAGGCAAAAAGATGGGCCACTGAACGCATGTGAGATAGGACTTGTTTTTCTAGAACCATTGTAATTTCCTATCTCATCAGCCCTTGCTGCTGTGACAAAACATGAAGTCCCGATCATTTATCAAGGTGTTTTTTTCAGACTTGCATTCAGGTCTCAGAGCGGGTTCAGCGCACATGAGTTGGGAGTTTTGGCAAATCCCAGGTACCAAAACTCCTAACTCATGTGGCTATCCTAGCCAATTCCCCATAAGCGCTTCAAACAGTGGACACAAGAGATAGGACTAGACCCCAGCAAGTCCTGACTCATCCGGGGCCACAAGTCCTAACTCATCAGTACCCAGTATAATATATATATATATACAGAACATATATATATATATATATGTGCCGAGCAATGTGCGTATATATGTATACATATGTTATGTATACATATCTATATATATATACAGACTATATATATATATAGATAGTTGTATAGATGTTTACCATGATATACCATGATATATTTTGATTCCTACACGTTGTGACTCATAGTGACACCATGACGCCTCGTCACTGAGCCATGGCGCCATGAGTCGCCGTGCGGCTGCTGTGGCTGCTCTTCAGCGCTTGCACCGAAGATGCGGAGCCGAGCGGCCTGGTGAAAAATGGTGAAAAGTTCGGCCATCCTGAGGAATCCTGAGGAATCCTCAGGTGATAACCATGATATACCATGGTTAATATGGACTATAACGTTGGGATTATTATACTTATACTGATGTGAATTGATGTGAATTGATGTGAATATTTGGGAGTCCAAGATCCAAAAGATCCAAGACTCCCATTTTTGGAATTTGGGGTCAAAAGTCAGCAAGTCACCACCATCACACAATCGCAAATCAGAGCAACAGACAAGATCCATACTCTTAATTTCCTTTCGAAATCTGATCAAGACTAAATGTTGCTACATTTTTGGGATCATGGCTTGGTGGCCACTCTTATTTATCTTATTTGCTCCCATCGCCCCATTCAGATTACTTTCACAAGTACATTGTTGACATTTGATCTTCAGCATGCGCTTGTCTGACGTCGAGTTCGGTAGCTAGTGTTGTAGTTTTTGGTGGAAACTACTTGATTCGCAGTTCAATATATGGGTATATATAGACATATCATATAATTATATATATATACATACAAAATTACATATTATATGTATATCATCTGTATATCTCAATATTTATCTCAATGAGTTTCCAAGGCTTGAGTCAGATCTGCCAGAGCAAGCAGGCGCGTTGGAAGCGTTGGTGGTTGAAGCCCTACAGCTCCTCGAATCAGGCGCAGGGCTTGGTGGTAAATCTTTGTTTGAAAACACCAATTGCGCTGTGACTGTCTAAGCCAATTTGAACTCCTGAATCAAAACTAGCGTGGTTCAACACAGTTGCTTCATGTTGCTTCTGGCGACTCTACCATATCAGAAAGGTATGTTTTCAACACACCTGATGTTTGATACTGGCGTGGGTGAGAAACCCAAATTTGGATGCCATGAAAACGTGATGAAAACGTGATGCTCCAAAGATAGGCTGCAACTCTGGGTCGAATTTTGGAGGCTCCTCCACAGCACGAGGCATTTTGGAGGCCAGGAAGTTGGCAGATCTCAAGAGTTCTTCGAAAGTCCAAAAGTTGTCAAAGTTGTCCTTGTTTTGTTCAAGACTCTTGTGACTCTGGGGACGAGGGCATCACAGCATTGGGCCTTGCCTGTGTGGCAAGTGCAGATGAGGTGGGACTGATGTGAGAAAGACTTGTGATCTCTTGGAGTCTTAGAGCACTCCCCTTTCAGAACATTTCAGAGATCTACTGAGTCTACTGATCTGTTTCTTCCCTTCAGGATCTACTTCAGGTATTCACCGCTGTTTCAACTGTTTAAATTCTGCGATCGGATCAGGTTGGTCTCAGCCTGGCTGTGGCCGAGACCCTGGCCGATGCTCTCTGTGCCACGGCACAGCTCTTCGCAGCCGAGGACGAGGAGTCCTCGCCGAAGGACCGAAACACAACGAGAAGCGTCATGCGAAACGAACCGCGAAAACGAAGCGCGACATAGTGGAAAAGAGCGAATCAGCAAAGGTAAAGTGTTTGAGAACTCCAGTTGAGAAGATCATGAAAGATTCAAGTTGAAGAGTCAACTGTATTTGGATCGGATTTGACTCACGTGCTTTACACAGACGTGTTTTAGATGCATATCACAATAGATCACAATAGTATCTTGGAAAGGGGTAATGCACGAACTAATGATGGTAATTCGTAGGTTCCTGCTTCAATCACACAATGACACTATTCTGGAAGGACCGGACGATTGACCGGCTGAAATTCAAGCACAGACATGCAACAGCCAGGTGACCTGGCGGCAGCTTGTGATGGGAGCATGTTGGAATGGTCGGAATAATTTAGCAGATTTGGAAGTGATTTCGAACATTTATCATCATTTATACAGAGATTTTTTAAAATAATATTCTGTGTGATATTGATGAAGTCTAGAGCGGGAGTTTGACAAACTCCGATGACTCTTGGCCTGAGCAATTTACCGATCAGTTTCGACATGTTTCGAAAGGTTTTTGGAGCCACTTGCATCGGCGATGGATGGCTTGGTGCTGGACATTTCGCAAAGCCTGGCGCGAGCAGAGGCGACGGCGTGAGCGACATGGGACAATCAGACACTATGAAAATTATGAAACTGCACCACAGCACAGCACCATGGCATTTCCGTAGGCACAGATGCATCAAGCAGGAGACCCTGAAGCACTGGAAACTTGTCAAAGTTGAGCGGAAACGATGGACATGGTGACAGTCTGAGCATATCAGAGATGCGTTTGGCAAAGTCTGGCTGGTTCAGTTGACTCTTTTAATTCTCGGGCAAAGTCGGTAGCTGTTCCGACCTTGCTACATTTGCAATGCACTAAGGAAATGCTTGGTCTTCATCAGACGCCAAACGAGACCACAGATTCACGGCGGCTTTACAAGGTCAGGACCCATGGACCATCCATGGACCATCCATGGACCATCCATGGACCATATGGCTGTGGAAATCTGTCTCCCTTGGCTTGTCATTTGCCGATTTCGGTGTGTTTTACGCGTCAAGGCCTTGACATCTGTGTGCATGTGTCTTGGACGCAACGGTGGGTGGGGAGGATATCGAGACATCCAAAAGAGCCACTGGTTGGTGCCCAAAACTTGAGGTCCGATAGCAGATCCGATAGCAGCCCAGGTGGCTTCTGGCTGTTGCTGTGCGTGGCATGGGCTACAACCACTTTTCCGCTGATGTCCTTTGGGACTTTGCAGGGGAGGACATCCGTGTTGCATGCTGGACACTGTGGTCATGTCTCAACTTTATCATCCTGGTCTGGCCTGGCCCTGTGGATCACTAATGATGATGTCAGTCGCATCGAAAAGAGCTGTGCCTCATGAATTTAGACACAACATGGCAACATGGGAGCCAAAACAGAGGTCGAATTCTGAATTTAGAAGTTTGTGCTGCCAGGATGCTTACTCCGCTGTTGTCTTTGCAAAAGGCGGGGAGAAACTCCGATCTAAAGAGTACGAACTTGTTGAAACACAGTTTGAGCTGAAGCGCAGATGCGGAGTTGTCAAGGAACGAGATGAACATCTGGATGGTGTGAGAGAACTTGTTGCTTCATTGCCGGCACTTGGCCAGGTGCTCTATGTTTTGAGCAAGCAGATTCTTCCTATGCATCTTGCTTTAACTCAGAGTTGGAGAATTAAGATGAATTAAGATGAATTTTAGGTTCTTTTTTGTGTTCCAAGATGTTCGAAGGTGTTTCACCTGCGGTTTCTTCGTTCGAGGTGGATGATCTTCCCGAACTGCGCGACGCGATCCTTGGCGCCTTGCTTGGGCTCTGTTCGCATCACGTGGCCTTCAGGCGCAAACCTGTGGAAACATCATTCACTGTAAGTTCTGTAATTTACAATATAATCAAATATAATCAATATATTTATTATACTTCCTGATTCAAACTCCCCAATGATTAAAAAGCCCCGCCCGCTTCAAGGCGGTGTTCCCTTGTTTTTCGCATCACGTGGGACATTGCGGTGACATTGTGGAGACGAGAAGAACACAAAAATGCAGTGAGTGGATCAGACATCACATGCTCGACGGAGATCTGTTTTGGAGATGAACATGAAAAATATGATGCATATCTCATCTCTAGCTGACTCTAGCTGTTTGCAGGGATTGCATAGACCCTGAAGCGAACATTGACATCGAAATTCGCAACGAGCAGCACCTTGTCTCAAGTTTAAATTGCACAAAGCATTTCCAACACATTTCCAACACATTTCATAGATTTTCATAGTTGCGGTTTCTTCTCTGGTCTCGGTATTCTCCGGATTCTCTGGTCGCTTCTGAGGTTAGCGCTGCATCAGGCACTTGTGGCAGCAGCTGCTGCGCGACAACAGCTGATGCCCTGTCTCTTGGTCACGTGGCACAAGGCATCAGCTGGGGCGCAAGGGGCTTTCGTCAAGGGTCTTTCGCATTTCATGTTTTTGAATATTCTTGAATGATTTGAAGGCCAACCGCATAACGATTTGAAGCATTGAAGTAAATTGGAACGGGACAGGTTTGTATTTTTCTGATGATTTGTGCGATCTTGTTATCTGGCGGGCCGAGGCATTCCCTTGGCGCACAGGTCTGATGGGCGACAAGCGCTTACCTGAACTCGTGAGATTCTTGCGGGACCGAAGCGAAGCAATGAGACAGCAGAAGATAGTGCCTTTTTGCACAGCTTCCGTGGTGATGAAACGTTGAAAACCAGAGTTGGAGGAATTCGGAATAAGCAAAATAAAATAGAATAAGCAACGCTGTGAACAACACTGTTAGATATTGTTAGATACTGTAAGTATTGAGCCATTGAAGCCATTATGCTTGCGAGGAGACGCTGGATTCTGGATCTTTCCCTCGATGGAGTGCCCTGGATATTTTCAGTGAAGCGTTTGAAGATTACGATTCTCTGCGGCTTTATCGGCTTTAAATAGAACAGAAACGAACAAACATATGACATATGAAGAAAATGAAGAATTTTGAAGCTCAGCGACGCAGCGACCATCCTAGGCCCGTTCTTGCAGTCCTTAGGGGAGGAAGTGGACGAATGGCGCCGCGAAGTGCGACTCTTCGCCACGGAGCTCTGGTCGTTGATGGACTTGGCACCGCCCAAACGGAGCGTCTTGAAACTCGGAGCGCTGGAAGAGACTGATGGATACTGATCACTGATGATACTTAATATACATATATATATATACTTATATGATGATACTTATATGATTCATCATATGATCTCATATGTACCGATGATGGCTGCAGTCTTCACAGTCTTCAGCATAGTATGAGTAGGTCTGTGAGATCATATGAGTATAGATATGATTGGTGTGGCATAGAGGCATAGTTCATTGGAGGACCTGACCTTTCTTGTTTCACAAGATTTCCTTTAGATTTTTTCTTCCCTTGAAGTCTGTGGCTCAGGAGAGACCTTGCTGTCTTGGCTCGGGTGGCAGCGCCGACAGAGGTTCTAACCAGTTTTCTCAGCACATCAAAACAGTTTCCTAAGCAATTCTGATAATTCTGAGTCAACAGGACAGGACAGCTGGAGGACACAGCTGAACCCTTGCAGTGACAGATAGTGACAGGTGGTGTGCTCTGCCTTGTTGCAGCACGGTTTGGCGGCAGCCAGTGGCGATGCAGTTGCTGTTGCTTCTCTGGTTGCGTTGGCAGATGCTGCGGCAGCCAGTGGCGATGCAGTTGCTGTTGCTTCTCTGGTTGCGTTGGCAGATGCTGCTGGTCACAGCCTTATCCAGTATATGACTTGTCGTTTCAATATTTGAAACATATTTTGAAACATTTTGACACCATTCAAAACAGCATACCCATCCTCCAACCCTCCGACCAATCCTCCAACCATTGTAAACATTTCGTAAATTTGGTGCTAGGCTTGCAGCCTGGAGGTGATGTCACTCGGCAACATGCCACCGTGAAAGCGACACATGTGGTCCACTGATTTACCACATCACAAGGGCATTCGCACGAAGAAAAATCTGCAAATATTCACAAGACCAGCGACAATTTCAGAATGCTTTGAATCCCAGCTACACATGCCTGTGGGGTTTCTCTCGTTAAGCATTGAGTCTGCAAGACGAACACGTTTCATCATTCCAAGTGAAATTTCCAGTCAGCTTTTTGCTAGCACCAGGTTCTTCGGATTCTGTTCATATTGATCCTCACAAAATCTGTGTAGTGACTATAACTGTGACAACCCCGACCAAGATGACCAAGACGACAAAGGTGCTCAGTGCCGTGCTGGCCCATTTGGAGGACTCACAACGTCAGCGAGTCGCTGAGATGCTGCGGTCGACAGCACCGAAGGCTGAGGCGATCATGGGAAACCGTAGAAAATTTGCTGTTTCTTTTGGACACACTTTTTGGACACACTTTGTTCCAGCTTCGTCACTTCAATCTAGTCACAATCAGTATACCACTCCCCACTCGCAGTTTCGCCAGGCATGGGCTCAGCTATTGGAGGCAGCACCGAGACATGCGATAAAACCTCGGTTTCTCCGCCAAAAAGTTTCATCCCCAAAAATGCAGTGGTTTAAAATCTGGAAAGATACGGAAACCATGGTCTTCCCGATTCAAAATGAATGTCACGGCCATGAGGTTGAGGATAGTTGGGGTATACGTTGCAACGTGTTGCAATATATGTTGCAATATGTTGCAATATGGCTATATGGTCAGTACAGGGTATATCTTTGGAGCTGGTGTGGCCAGGAAGCTCCACAAGCGACACCAGCCGAGCCGCTGCGGCAGGAGGGGAACTTGGGGTGTCACGGTGCCGTCATCTATGGTCATCTGCACAGATCTTCACAGCATTTCTGTCCGTCCATGTCCATTTTGTCCATGTTGATGCTGCTGGTTCCAGTTCTAGAACTCAGTAGAAAGATGTACTATTGAATTTTTAAAAGGCCAAAGTCTTCTCGGCTGGCCATGAAGATCTATGTGCTGATACTCGGTGCTGTGCATGCTACAAACAATGCTGACAAGTGTGTTTTTCCGAACAAGCCGCGCGTTCCATACTACTGGGATGAGAACTGCAAGCTGGGGTTGCTCAGAAACACTTCAGTTTGTCACTTTGAATCATGTCATTTTTCTTGAGAGGATTGAATTTTCTGATTATTCTATCTATCTATCTATCTATCTATCTCTCTCTCTCTATATACATATAATATATATATATATTTGAAAGCAGTGGCATCCTTTTCCTCACTCTTCCAACTGCAGGTTCTCACCGAGGCAACTCTGGCTCAGGGAAAAAGGTTAGCCGATGGGAGTCGCCTGCTGGTTGGACACAGGGGTGTCTTTGGCGTTTCCCCATTTAAACTGGTAGCGGAGCCACTACGGTGGCCGCACCAGGGGGACTGCCAAGCTCCAGGAGGAGCGGTTGGCGGAAAGCAGTGGCATGGCATCTGACTCAAAGGATGGAGGCGGAGGCCAATATAAACGGTTTTCGGGCAATGACCTGGACTCGAAAGCCTACAAGCAGTGGAAGCTTTGGGCCAAGGCCAAAATGTTGTCGATGAAGGACATGCAGAAGACTCAAAGAGGGCCCTTCGTGTACTGCCTTCTCGATGGCCTGGCACTGGAGACAGTCGAGTATGTCAAGCTCGAGCAGTTGGCTGAGGAGAACGGCGATGAAGTTCTCTGGGCAGCCTTGGATGCGAGGTTTCCTGACAAGCTTCAGCATGACCACATGGCCGAGTGTTTGAAGGAGGTCTTCCAACTTGGTCCTCGTGATGGCGAGTCAATTGCTGAATGGACGGCAAAGGTGACGGAGACATTCGCTCGTTGCCGTCGGAAGGTCAATGTGGACTTCCCTACGGAGGCTCAGGGTTGGGTGTGTCTCCACCAATCAGGGTTGTCAGAGGATCAGAGGGCCATAGTGACAGCCAAGGCCCAAGGTGATTTGAAGCTGGCAACCATAGTATCGGCCATGCGGTCGTGTTTCCCAGATTTTCGCATGAGTAGTCGTTCGGGAAGGACACGAACATCGGCAGCTTTGCTGGTCACTCCGGAGGAAGAGTCCTGGGATGAAGATAGTGGCATGCCTGCCGAGGTCACAGATGAGGCCCCGGACGCAGTGATCTTCAGTGATGTTGAGGCCTTCTTGGGCGAGCATGGAGTCGCTCTCGAAGGTCCACCTCCCCCTGGTGAAACCTATACTGAGGGCGAGACAGTCGAGATTCTCGCTGCTTCCTGGAGAGAAAAGAGAGCTGAGATTGCACGCTTGCAGCGCAGTCGAAAGTTCTCCCAAGCTGATCTGGTGAAAAAGAAGTTCGTGCGTGAGGTGAGTGATGTTCGAAAGCAAACCAAGTGCTTTCGTTGTGGTCGCACGGGCCATTGGGCTCGCAACTGTCCCAACAGAGATGCCAAGTCGGATGGCAAGGGGTCATCGTCTCATGCCTCAGGAGCGGCAGTGGTCTGGGAGGGCTCTTCGTTGCATGAGGCCCTTCTGGTGTCGTCGCCTGGCTTTGGCATCATTGATTCTGGATGTGGTCGAACACTGGTGGGACAGGAAACGCTGAACTCCTTTTTCCGCATGCTGGCTGAACGAGGAAAAGCTTGCCCTACTCTCAAGAAGGAGAACAACCTGTTCCGTTTTGGCAATGGACAAGAGGAAATGTCTGCAAAGGTGGCCCTTATCCCCATTGGAATTCATGGTCATGAGGGTTATGTCGAGGCTGCAGTGATTTCTGGAGACGCTCCTCTGTTGCTAAGTCGAACCACCATGAAGAGCTTGAAGGGAGTGGTTGACTTCTCAGCCGAGACTGTCAGCATTTTGGGGGGCGCAGCTCGACCTCTCACCACCAATGAAGCCGGCCAGTACGTCATCAATGTTATGCAATTTCCTGAGAATGAGGTCTTGGCAGCTTCTCCAGCAGCCTCGGAGACGTCGGATGTGGAGACCTATGGCCGCATCACCATGAAGCAGAACCGCAGCTTGATGCCAAATCGAGAGGCCTGGGGAAAAATGCAGTCACATTACAAGTCATGTGAAGTAGCTGAGCTTTTTTCACCTCCTCGTTTTGTTGAAGCTGTCATCAAGAAAGGTGGAACGGGTCTTTCGTTTGATATTCTACAGGGTTGGGATTTGAACAAGCCATCCACACAAAAGAAAGTAGATCGCATGGTGGATGTCCAGCGACCAAAACTGTTGGTGGCATGTCCACCATGTACTCATTGGGGCGGCTGGTATCATTTAAATCAACAGCATTTGACTCTTTTGCAGCGTCTTCACAACAAACGAGTGGCTCAGAAACAGGCCGACTTTGTGATTCAGCAAGTGAAGAAACAGATCCGACGGGGCGGTAGAGTCCTGATTGAACACCCGTGGAGCTCAGAGCTTTGGAAGTATCCTCCCATGCAGAAGCTTTTGCAACAGATGCACCTGTGCAGAGCCGATCTGTGTGCCTATGGGTTGACTGACCCAGACTCAGGACTGCCAATTCGCAAAGCAACGGGTTTAGCTGTTTCACATGCAGACATGAAACCCTTAGCAATTACAT